>JALIZH010013209.1:0-140442 GCA_030522465.1 Rhipicephalus appendiculatus
CTGCGCAGCGCGACCCCTAAACGATTTGGCAACATAACTATGTTCCTTACCTAAACGCTTACGCCGAAAGTACGTGCGTTCGGTGTTACTTTGCATGGTTAGCACAAGTGCGCTGCTGGTTTTATACCAACTCTGGTATCTATTACGCAACAGCGTGTGATGCCATAGACGCCAATCAGCTAGGGCCTTTCGTCGGTTGCTTGACTTTGACGGGCTTACCAGTTATCGCCAACGCGATGCACACAGTTCTAAACTGCAGCTTCCCGCTGTATATACAACAGGACAACTTGAAGCTACAAGTCAATGTATGTTCGTAATACTCCCATACGAGTCCACGCAGCACACTAGAAGGAAGGCCCAACGTATGATCCCGGTTCGTTTGATAACAGTGTAACTCGTCGACTCGATTCTGTTCCTTCTTACCACCCATTGCTCACGCCAGAGTGACTTTAAGTGATAACGCAGGCGTCCCCCTCCGGTCGAATCACTGTCGCTTCTGGCTGCACAGCCAGAAGATAAGCATGACCGCTTGATCTGTACGAACTATGCGGGCGATCACTGTCCTGAGACACCTACCTTCTGACGGTGGCCAGGGCGTCTTTTGGAAGCCAGATCTTCCAATCATCGGCTAGGGTGTTGTACAGCCACTTCGACTTCTCGGCGATCTCCGCGTCGCTGTGGTCAGTCTCGGGGAACCTGCACGTGCCGGAAGTTTCGGATTTCTATTGCCTCGTGTTGTCCCTGAATCATCTACACAGCCTACAGAAAAACGGGCTAGGTGAGAGTAGTGCAGTTTCATGGTGAACTCGCCGCCCTTCTGCGACGTTCGATCATTTCCGCTTTTTTGTGTCGTATAAACATTAATGGGGCCCTGCAACAATTTGCCAAGTAATGATCGAATGGCTTCATCAAAGTCGCCGTTGGCTGGACATGACAAGGCGCCAGAACTCACGCCAAAAGTAGTCAAAGTAGCCATGTTATTTGATATTGTCGCCGAATTTCTAGCCAAATAGAACAGAAGCGGTATTATCAACAGCCTTTACTATTGATGAATAAATAAAACCATTTTGAATAAGTAAAACCACAAGTTTAAAAAAGAGCCATGGCGCCAACCGGAAATTTTCGTAGCCAACGGGTCCAAAAGTAGCCAATTTGGCGCGAAGTAGCCACCAACGGCAACCCTGGGCTTCATTAAAAAAGCTTATTACCTCATGAATCGACTGCCCCTAAAATTTTTAGAGTACGTCAACTACGAGCGAATTTACAGGTATTTGTCGCATGCTTCAAGAACTTGCTATTTTCGTACCAGCGAGCGCGCTAAAAGCCACGCAGGGGGGATGGCACAGGGGCAAGAAGATCCATCCGTCCGTCAGCGCGCGTCGTCAACTTAAGGCCTGACCACACGTACCCGTTGCAGCGCGCCAGCGCGTGGCTTTTTGACGCGGCGTCGCGCCCTCTTCCCTATGGAGAGAGGGATCGCGCAGCTTCGCGTACCCATGCGCCCTCTCTCTCCATAGGGAGTGGGCGCAGCGCCGCGTCAAAAAGCCACGCGCTGACGCGCTGCAACGGGTACGCGTGGCCAGCGCGCGCGCGGGCACATGGCGGAATCTCGCGGCGTCCATGCTATTCTCTTCTTGCAGCTAACGATGCTGAAATCAGCCAACGGCCGTGGACGTTGGGTTTATGGCGCGGTCATTTGGGTTTATGGCATCATTATTTGTACAGAGAAGAGGGATCTATTTCTAGATGACTTTGAGAATCAATGGGCCTTTTCCGGGTAGGTAGTCTGCGCATGCGCGCCGGCCTCGAGGAGGCACGCGCCATGATTTTTGGTGGCCAAAACGCGACGACAGGTGCGGACCAAGCGACATCTGGTGTCACAAACATGAAAATGTTTCCCCCCAAAGAGAGGCGCGAATGCAGACCTCCGAGATTGCCTACCGGCGTACGGCGGACATTTTCGGAGTCCAAGGGCCACCAGTTTTGATTTCGGCGATCTCCGCTTAAGGTGCTGTTCGGACTAGGAAAAGGCCCATTGCAAATTCCAGGCCGCATGCCGCACGATAACGTTTGGCTCGATCGCGTGTTCTCAGGACCATCGACTAGCGATTGGCAGCGTTTTGTGGCCATGCTGAAGAAAAGTTTAAAGGCACCTTTAAGTGCCTTCGAAGATACGAAGAGTAGTTTCAAAAAAAAGACAGAGATCGTTACCACGCTGTTAAAAAATGTCACTGCATTTAAGCGATAAATGCCAGGCTTTGTCGCCATTTAGCGGAAATTATTTCCGACGAAGCGGTTCTACTAATAAAAGGCGAACCTATGCTATACGACAGAGATAGCTAGTAGGCGAGAATTAACGTTACCCGCTTTACAGAGCTGCTGTTAATGACAATTTCCGGGATTTCACGTGCCAAAACCACGATATGACTATGACAAACGCCGTAGTGGAGGGCTCGGGAAATTTTAGAAGACCTGCAGTTCTTTAACGTGCACTGACATCGCACAGTCTGCGGTCCTTTAGCATTTCGCCTTAATCAAAATACGACCACCAAGGCCGGGGACGGAACTGCATTTAATCTATGCGAGATGTTTAACACGAAGTATTGTGTAGCATTTAATGTGATGTAATGTTATGATTACATTTACTGCATTCCACGGATTAGTGACGGCTTTCTAAAAACAAGCATTTATTATGGCACTGGTGCTGTCAACCCCTTTGAGCTAGAATGTCAGAAATGGTATGGTATAGTTAGACACAGAACAATAGGTGTTTTTCTTTTTTTTTCCCGTCCTATTTTATTCTAACAAATATACACCAATGAACCAACAGCCAGTATAGTGAAACGGCACGTCTAGCTGTGCCGTGCTTTATTTTAATAAAAATATCTGGGGTCTTGCATCCCAATACCACGATATAATTTATGAGAGACACTGTAGCGGAGGGCTCCGGAAATTTCGACCATCTGGTGTTCTTTAACGTGCACTGACATCGCACAGTACACTGGCCTCTAGCATATCGTATCCATCGAAATGCGACTGCAGTGTGAACTTCTACAAGCAAACTGTAGATTTTTTTTTTGTGGTTGCTCATTGTGCATTTTGTGTAACTTTCTCTTTTTTTTTCTTTTTTTTTAGCTGCAGAATTCATAGATATGGAGTAGCCGAGGTAATATGAACCTCAACCTCTCCACAGCAAGACAGGTAGAACAGAACAGAACAGAAATGCGACTGCCGCGACCGGGATTGAGACCCGCGAATTTCAGGTCAGCAGCCGAGCACCTTAACCACTGCTCCACCGCGGCGAACAAAGTTCTGTACAGCAACGAACTGGTGTTGAATATTAAATCATATGGCGATGTTGTATGTGCAAACGAGGGCAATCTCACTTTTACTGTATTATTTCTTCGTTTTTCGTGTGCAAACCTCTGCAATCACAGTGTATCTTCACCTGTGCCTTGTACTAACGAAGGCGTCCATTACGTTTGGCTTCGCTCTGTGGTGCATGTCTCCATCGCATTGAACACAACGTGCGCGACAAACAACGCGGGGACCTAATAGGTGGCGGGGCACCACGTAATTGTTTCTTGTAACGCTTGATAATCAATATGAAGGATATTCGATCGGCTTAATTTTATTTATAGAGTTTAGTGGTAGAAAGGGCATAATGCGCCGTTTAGTAAGCTTGTTATCTACATTTAATATCTCAGCACATTTTCGCAGTGTGCTTTATGTTTGAAACCTATGATTATTGAAAAATTGATTATTTTTTTTTGCTAGCCACTACCGAGGGAATGCCCATATTTCCTCTTGTATCACAGGTATACACTCGAGCGCATCCAATCAGCACGACTTGTTTGAAGTCCATCACTTTTTATTTGTATTGTTATAGTGCCTATTTCTTGCTTGGTCAGCAAGTGCTTCTTTGCATTCCGACAATCTTTACGCATTCTGGGGCAGGTTTGCTGTAGCAGGTTCACTAAATTTTCTGCAGTACGCTTAAACAAGGAAACGCCCTGATATGACACATTATTTTTTTTCCGAGACAACAGTTTGTTCAAAGGGGAAATTCTCACCAACTCGATTGTAGTACATGTTCTCCTACAAAATCGATTTGACCTATTCGGCAATATTTCGTTGGTCAAATATTGTTTCATCATTACAACATATAGTTATACGTGAAACTACGTTTAGCACTCTTTCCGCTCTCTCTTTCAATCTCCCGCATCCCCTTCCCACGTGCAGAGTAGCAAACCGGTTATCCTGGACTAGTTAACCTCCCTGCCTTTCCTTCTCTACCGTTTCTTCTCTCTACGTTTACATAAAGGAGGTTCCCTGTCGCATAGTCTCATAGTTAGTCTGGTACTTAGTCCATTCTTAGTGTAGAGTCTGGCTTACATGTTCGGGGGGAACAGATTCGTGGTTTCCAACAACCGGGTAGACCGTGATGCCCGGAAGCCGCTTGGCAAAGGCCGTGAAGGTCGTCTCGAAGTTCTTGGCGTTAGTCGCTCTCGTCGGCTTCCACATGTCGTGCGGTGGGAGGTCGCCGGTCCAGTAGACGAAGTCGGGCTTGTTACAAAAAGAAAATTGCCCCATAGTGACATTTCGAATGTCGACCATGCTTCTCTGCGTCGCGACATGCACTTATGCATACTGATGTGCGCCAATGACACCCTCCCCTTTCGTTCAGTCCATCTAAACCGCTATTGGGCATCGCTAAGAATGACCGCTTATGCTAGCGTAACTTGGTGGGCTAGTTTCATATTAGAAATGTTATGGCACACAGAGGCGGGGAACAGGGTTGAAGTGCTGTGTCTGTTTCTTCACGCTTCCCCGACTGTGTGCGCTGAAACCTTTATAGGACGCTTACACTAGTTCAAGCAATACTTGCATATTGTCAGCGTGCCTTTTTAAATTCTCGATGAAGCGCATGGACTGCCAATATCTTTTCTAGCTGAAGCAGAAACAGTGGGTAAAGCGGGAGGGCGGGTTCGTATTTATGTACACGGGAGTGGAAGCACAGCTCTACAGGACGCATGAGAGGGGACACTAAGGAGGCACAGTAAGACACAGTCGGGTCAACAAGGGGGGAGAACGTTTGGGCGTGTTGGTTGTACATCGTTCTTCATAAACCATAGCGCAAATAAGAACATGGGACAAGAAAGAGACCAGGATGGTCTCTTTCTTGTCCCGTGTTCTTATTTGCGCTATGGTTTATGGAGAACGAGGGCCAACAAGACCAGGCTCCGCATTGATGCAATCCGAGCTGGAGCGCAGCATACAACTGAATGCACTATATCGAAGTGCTTTTTTCTTTCAAATCAAAAGATTAACGCTTTTTTACCTTTCGTCCCTGACTTCCGATGTGCTCGAGCATGTTGTCCAGCGTGCGGAAGGGCACGTCGCAATGGCGCAAGTCACCCCAGCGCCCCGCGCGGTCGGTGTCGTTGTGCACCTCTCCCGAACCTGGCTCGCAGCACAGGATATCTTTGCAGGCTGCCAGGCTGCCTTCGGTGTATTCCGGGTCGTAGTGCGTGTCCGACAGCTGTAGCACGCGGAATGACGATCCCCGCTTGGCCCTTGACTGCGTCTGCGCGCGTCCAGCGATGAGCGATCGACCGAAGCAAAATCCCACGCTTCAACTGCTTCTCGCAAATGCGTTGAGTGTAAGAAGCTTAGCACTCGCTGGTAGTTTTATCAGTTCATTTTTTTTTTTTTGCGTGAGTCTAGGAGGAGCGATACGGAAAAATTGTATGTAGTTTTTGTGATGTCTATTGTGTAAAGCTTACCGCATTCACTGGCTTAATACCGTAACTGACTAACATAGGCGTGCGCAGGGTTCCCCTTCCTGGGGGTGGGGGGGGGGGGGGGAAGGCTCGTCGCAGCGCCCCCATTCCCTATAAGTCAATGTATGGGGCAGACTTTGCGCCCCCCCCCCCCCCCCCACTTCTTAGGTGACTAGGGGGGGGGGGGCGCCCCCTCTGCCCCCCCCTCGTGCGCACGCCTATGCTGACTAATGTGATAATTAATCGACCAACTGTTGACAACTAGTGGTCAAAGTGACTCCTATCTACTCATCTTCTCATTGTACTATCAGCGTTATATCGGCCAGAGCTTGTACTCAGACCTTTTCACAGATATTTCAACAGTGCGCTACCTCATATTTGTTGATCCGAGGCGTGAGTTAAGGGGGGGGGGGGGGGGGGGGCGTGACCTGCCCCCGCGAACTCTTTAAGGGGAAGTTCTTGATGAAGATATCTCGTGCGCGTCGCGTAATTCATAAAAATGTCCTTACTGGATTGAAACCAGTGATAACTCGTATTTGAAGGTACAAGATATAAAACCGTATCATAAAGCACCGATTACGTGAGGTATTGGCGTTAAAGAGCATTGACAGCAAGTTTGAAAGAGCTAATTTTACGCTAACGGACTCATGAGTCGACTCACTCAGGTGAAGCCGTGAGTCTGAGTCTGAGTGACTCCGGCTGAGTAATATGTTGGTGAGTTGAAGTCCGAGTGAGTCCGGTCGAGTAAAAGTACAGTGAATATGTGTCCGGGTGAGTCCGGTTGAGGAAAATTTTGGTGAGTCTGAGTCCGAGTGAACCCTCAGAGCAAAATATATTTCTTGAGTGAGTCTGAGTGAGCTCCAATTTCCGCTATGCAAGCACTGGTTTTATTACGTAGCGTTACTTGCAAAAGGCGACAGCAAAAATGTCATTCGTGTACATGCAGTGTGCTTGAGAATAATTACACGCAGCTGCTCGGCATCCTGACGCGGCTTCATTGCGTAGTTTATCGGAACAAATCTTGGAGCTTGCTTTTGTGTCGCACTCGTAAGGCAGTTCTTTCGTGTTACGGCGCATGTCACAACGCTTTATAGCACCGCAGTTGGTCAGCGGAAAACAGCTATTTTCAATGGTGTATAGTTCTTTCCTGATAATTTTTCATCTGAAAATCGGACAAAGCCGTCGCCGTGAGGTCGCAAATAAAGTCCAAGTGTTTCCCACGTTGCCGACTACATTGTTATAGCTGTCAATCCGTCACTTTTTTATCTATCAGTGCTTCACTTTTCGGGCGAAGCTGTGAGTTCTTTTGTAGCAACGCAGTCGTGAGCGATTGAATTTAAAGTCATGTATGTTATCAGGGACTATAGGCACTAAATGACAATAAAATACCAAGCACGCTTCCGTGATGGATACTCGCGGAAACTTTCAGTGCACGAGATGATGAGGATCACTCAATTTCCAGATACTCCATCCTGGCAAAAGATGTGTTGGAATTTATGGATAGTTATCGAAATCGGAGGCTTATGCAGCGTAATTTATTCAAGCTACGTCACTTCGAATAGCCTATCTACGAACCGTATATTGGACGAACAAGCAACTCACCTTCACTTTGGTTGCTGACCTGGTGGAGGTGGACTTTTTGGGAACGGCGATCTCCCACAAGTGTTCGGGCGACGTCAGGTTACCGCACGATCTGCCGTACATGAGCGTGCACATCTCGTTCGGAGAGGACCTCGTGGTTCTCATCACGTAACCGAGGTCGTCCTTCAAGAAGACGAAATGCAAGATACAGTGCCAGTAAAGAAAGGCGAGAAATAGACTACACTGACAAATACAGACGAGCATTGCGGTGTCACTACATTGAAAAATATATATGGGTGGTTCAGTGTCTATTAACTGATAACGCACCGCCTTCGTAGAACATGACGAACGCGTTATTGAATACCACTGCCGTGGACAGTCGCTTCAAATGCATATTTTACTTACAGCGCGAGGACGCAAAGTATAAACAAAGAGACAACACGAGTGCTGCTTTCTGTCTTTCTTTTCTTGTACTTCGTGTCATCACACTGTTAACATCATATTTCAGTTTTCGAAGCTGTTTCCTGCGAGTCAAGCAGCTATGCGAACACCCCGTGGGTGTATTGCAGCATCGACGCATGGCAGTGGCGTAGCCAGGGGGTGGCACACCGGGCACGTGCCCTCCCCCCCCCCCCCCCCCCCCGAAAATTTTTTCGCCATGGCATACAGAGTGAAAAATGACCATTTCAATGAGGTTCCCTCCCCGAAATCAAGGAGGTGCCCCCCCCCCCCCCGAAAAAAATTTCTGGCTACGCCCCTGACGCATGGTGCGCGGTGCCTCGTGTGAATCACGCTTGGACGCCTCTGTTCTTATGAACGGACAAAATAAGCGAACTGGATTGAGCGTTTTTTCTCCTGTTAGACGCAACTATTAGTAAAAACCGTGTCCCTCGATTGATTCTTCTTCTTTCGCATACGTCATCGCAAGGGTCCCTACTAGACAAGCTTGATGCCTTTAGGTATAGCATGCGAGCGTTCATGTCAGCTGCCAGCTCGTAAAAGAAGACGTGTTACGTGACGTCACTGGGCAAAACTATGGCTTCACGACCGTCGCTGCGCGGTCACGAGAGGCGCTGGCTAACACTTCTAGGTTTGCACTTACAGAAAGTTACAGAAATACCAAAGAAAGTCGACGGGGGAAGACCGCCGTCGAAGACATCGCACTCGGAACGCGGAGGTTGCGAGTTCGATATCCACCAGCGGCGAGCTGTTTCAATTAATGCTCCATTTATTCATAATTACTAAATTTTAACTAAAGGTACAAAAAACGTCCTCCCTCCCACCCCGTGGCGCTATTCTTGGCTTCACTGTATATTAGTGGGCTTCAAATGACCTCTTCTGTGGAGTGCCTTTCTTGCAGAGATTCCTCAAAGAAAATCCAAGGACATGTAAAATTATAGCTGTAAACATACATGTAAAATTATATCTGGCTATGCCCAACGTTTAAAAAAAACAGGAAAAATGACGTGGAAGAAGTATAAAAGAAGAGAGACATAGGCAAACAAGTAATTTAAGGACGCTATGCAAGCTGGCTACAAGCCGTCTATTCAAGACGTGCACGTGTATGTACACGCTGTACGAGATAGTGGATGCGAGCAGCAATCAATACCTACGCCTCTAAAACCGGGCGGTACGCTGCGCATTGGTTGGAGGTCATGTCAACCATGGAAGCCATGTCGATTCTAATTTATGGTTCAGTCCACGTTCCCCGTACGACAAGTACGCTCTATCTTCTTTGAGTACCAACATATCCGCGTTATTTTTGTGATAACTTGATATGAATATGTTTAATTCGGCGGATAGACATCGCGCAATTTCGGTCGCATGTGATCGAGCAGGGAAGATATCCATATTAAAAAAAAACAAACAATTAACTGTTACTACTGGCAGTTGAAGTCACGCTTTTTATGTACCTTCTAAAATAATCGTCGTATCGGTTGCATACAGCTGTTGTTTAACTTCGAACCGGTGTGGACCTCACCTTGTAGGTCGTGACCATACCCCTGCACACTTCGACCGACGCGTAGGCCTGGATGTAGCACACCGTCCACAGGATGACAACCAGTACGGTCCCACAGAAAGGTCCGGAACAATGTTTCAGTACGCCCGTCAATAATTCGCACGTTGCGCATGTCTTCGGCGTCGTTATACCTGTATTGAAGGTCTCCATAATCTGCGTTATTTTTCCGAAAAACAGGTCGCTATAGTGTAGACTATATATGGGCAATGCATACATTATTGTTTGTAGTTACTACAGAACATGCCCGCGGGTTATCGCGAGCTATCCAATAGCTTTATCCCGATGAGCCCGAGCTGCAGCAGTGAAGCTCGTAGCCGTGGCGGTTGCGTTTTCTTGCGGGCAAAGTGCATGAACGCTTAAGCATTTAGATTTGGGTACAAGTTATGGACGTGCACTCTTAAAGGCCAACTCCGGCGATTTTTCGAGGTCAATGGATCTCAATGAAATTCGCTGGGTACGTTCCTTTGCACATTTCCGTCATTTATGCCAAATTTCAAGCTTGAGAGATGCGCTGATTGTTTGCAAATGAATTTTAAAGATTGTCTGCAAACGCCCACCCGGCTTCCCACAATTATTGGCAACATTGCGTGCGTGACGTGTTGGTTTGCCGGTCGACGGAAGTGACGCAGCCGATGGGTTCGCCAACTTTGGCCGCTACAGTGTATATTGTGCTGGCCACAAGGCGACGGTGTTTGGCCGGCGCTTCGCTGGTTTGGCGCGCGATTTTCTGTTCTCTGTGGAGGAGCGTGTGATATTCCACGCCGGCGGGACCAGCATGCCTTGCACGACTTCCGCTTCATAACAAACTACTACGTCATACGTAGAAAGTACAATCGGTTGTGTTTCGGTTTCGGTATTGCGCCTCCTTGCTTATTAAAAATTATTTTTCGAATTTGCTGAGCATTTCAACTATCGGGCGCGTGACAAGAGTGTCTCAGGAACATATAAAAGCACCATTACCCTGACACGGTCAAAAAATCGCCGGAGTTGGCCTCTAAAGTAATCTGGAGCCATTTTCTGCGGAGTTCCTCATCTCTGGCTCTGCATCTTCAGGACGTTAAAAACGTAAATTAGTTTGAGTTTGCGTTTATTCAACCACGTGACAAGTACATGAAAACATGCTGTATGCGTGGTTTGGTGCAAAGGGAAAAAAAGCTGCATTTCACAGCTTGACTGGCCCCTTCACCCAGAAAAAAATAAAAATGACAAAAATTGAAAAAAATTAAAACAAACATTACAGGCAGCGGAAAGCGACAATACAAAGAGAAACACGCATGTGGCCCATGACAGCAAACAATAAAATAACAACACTGAGATAAATACAAAAATATTCATAACAAAGTGATGTATGAACAAATGAAATGAGTAACCATTACAGAAATCACCCAACATTCATGAACAACACAATCAGCACATCCTGTTTGACATGTCAGTTTTAGACAATATACGCAGATTGTCAATTGTTAATTTACATTTGTTCATCGCACTCGGAAGACGGTAACGTAGCGTTTTGAAGCCATAGTTAGTGCGTGGACATTGTACATGCCAAGTCTCCGTATAATGACCTCTCCGACGCTCTTTCCCTTCTCTCCCCTGCTTTGGTCACTGTGGTGTGGGTGCCAGGTCACGCGGGGATTACCGGTAATCAGCTCGCTTATGAGCTTGCCCGCGAGATTAATAGCCGGGCGCCGGTGATCCCTTGGCCATACCCGCCCATAGCGGACGAGGCACAGTTCTACAAGAAAACTCTGAAGCAGCACTACAAGAACCTCGGGAATTCATTGCAGACTCTACCGCCACCACACCTTTCCCTCTCCACTGCCCAAACACACACAATAAGAGGCACTCAACTCAATACTCTGATCACTTCAGCACGCCTATTCCTGTATCGCTACCGCCCCGATCCTTCTTGTCCCAATTGCCCATGTACGTGCGCAAACGTAGAACACGTCCTCTTCTCATGCCCCGCTGCCCTACAATCCCCTCACTATCCTAACCCCCCCCCCCTCCCCACTGGCGGGTGTGGTTGGCGTCGGTGGCCTTCGCCGACCAGCTGGCCATGGTCCTCCTGGCGGAGGAATATCTATAGGTCTTAGTCTGACCTCTAATAAAGTTGTTTCTCTCTCTCTCTCTCCGTATACCGAGTAACGCGACTGGCAGGATTTGTTTGCAAGGCGGCCAAAGTGCGTAAAAGGATACTTCCTCTGCGTATTTCTGATTTAAAGGCTGAAAGCCTGTCGAAACTTACCAAACACAAGCGCGCAAGAAAATTTAATGACAAAGAGGTTAAGGTTGCGAACAGAAGCGAGTGCACTTGGGAGTTATTGCAGAGAGGAGGTGAAGACTCCAAGACAACAGCTTCTGAAGGAGCATGGGCGTCCGGAGGGGGGGTGCAAGGGGGGGGGGGGCGATGGCCCCCCCTTGGAATTTTGGATAATACTTTTCTATGCAGTAGCAGTAAGCTATACAGCGTTATTAGCACACTCATTACCCGTATATCCACGTAAAACGACCTTCAGGATTGATAGTCAACTTTGCACGTTGTACGGTCATGTCACGGAAATTTGGCTACCTGTGCTAAGTGCCCCCCCCCCCTCCTCCTTTTTTAAATGCGAATGCATTTCTTAGTCGGGCTATGTCAGGCGCATCCGGCGTTGTCCGCGGCGTTGTCCGCGGGCCTCTCCGCTCTCACTCCCTCTCCCATAGCAACAGCTGCGGGCGCGCGCTCTTATCCTCGCCCCTAGCAACCGGAGCATGTGGTGCGAGAGAGTGTAGGAGAGGCTAGGTGCAGTGCTTCGCCGCTCCTTCTCTCACCGTTCGCTCTCTCTCCTCCCTGCGCCCCACTCTCCCGTCCGCTCGCGCCTCACTCTCGACCGTTCGCTGGCTGGGCGCCTCTCAAGGCGATGGCAGAAGTCGGTGCATTCGCATTTCCTCACGATTCCCTTCGGGGAGGTGGGGGGCATTTTTTTGCCGATGCGCCCCCCCTGGAAAAAATTCTGCGGACGCCCTTGTGAAGGATTATTTTGTGCCTAGTTGCAACTATCTTTCTTCTTGCTTCACTGACCATTTGACCTTTCCTGTTTTTTTTTTTGCTTCCTCAATCAGTAATTTCGCGATGAGTTCGCTTGAAGTTCGGTAAATCAACGGCAACGTCCGTACGGTCACAAGTACTCACCGCCGACATACTTATGTCATCCCACGGAACCTTGGCGACGTAATCAAGGGCCCCTCTTTATATCCAGTGGACTTCCAGAACCTTCCAGATCGGGATCCACCAAGGCAGAATATCCCAGGCGGGACAGGGTGTGCAGTGCTTCGCGCGGGTGGCGGAGCTTGGCCTTGCCACGGTTAGCCAGCGAGTGCCAGAACGTAAGCTGCGCTCCCGCCAAGGACAACAGCGCTGCCGCGGCGCCGGCTGCCACCGTCAATCGCATTGCTTACCTCCTGGAAGGTTAGAAACAGGGGTGCAGCTAGACATTTTTTCAGGGGGGGGGGGGGGGGGTTCAACCACTCTGTGTATGCTCGCGCGTGTGTTTGTGTGTGTGCGTGTATATGCACACACAAGTAAAATTGAAAAAAATTCGAGGGGAAAGGCTGATATCCCCCCCCCCCCCCCTTACCCTGGCTACGCCAGTGGTTACAAACACACATTCATTAAAGGCTGGGCATGCAAACACGGGCACAACAAAGAACTGAAGACACCACAAATGCGTTTGCGGCGTCTTGACTTCTCTCCTGTGTCCTTGTTTGCACGCCAGGTCTTTTAGCATGAATACGTACCCTACCAACTTGCTCAGCCCTCTCTCCTTCAAGAAACACAGATAGTTAGTACATTTTGCACTGCCTTAGCAGTAGAGGCAGCACTGGATCATCTCCGGGAGACCTGTAATCATGTTCACGAGGACGCGCCCGCCACTTGTGCAGTCTGGGCTATCGATGAAGTGCAAATGACTTCAATGGGGGGTGGGGATGGGGATAAAGACAAAAATCTACTAAGGTGAGAGCCCAAAAATTAGGCATCGGGGCTTGAGCACGAATGGTACTAAAACTCAGTCGTTTAATGAGTGTCCTGCGAGATCATAAGCTTCTGACCGTGCTATTCTTAGTGTTAGCTAATAGACTAGCCAATTTTTCTGGTTTGTTCATTGTGCCCGTCCGTCATTTAGCATACCTTAGATGCAAATTTCACAACCTTATCTTAACGTTGAACATACGAAAACATGCATACGGTAGAGTGAAAATTAACATGACCACATTGTTTTTCGAGCCGCTGAGAATCGCGTGTCGAAAGAGTAAAAAGTTGAGTAAGAAACTTGCGCCGGAGTTAAGGCTGAAGCGCAAGAGTACTGTTTTGAAGACTGGTTCTACTGAATCTAATGAATATAGAAACCGCTTAGCTTTGTGGAATCATATGGTGTTCTAAATAGTTCACTTTTTCAGTGGAAAAATTGGGGAACCCTTAAACTTCGCCTTTAAGAGTTCAGTGCGATAGCGGTATCCTGTCCCTAGTGCATACTTCAATCACTTAGTGCATACTATGTAATGGGTAGCATGCTTTAAACCCCGAGCAGTTATGAGCGGGAAATGATTTCGAACTCGCTATGCCCCCACTACGTGGTCTTAAGGGAATACGTGGGTGGCGGGCTTTGAACCACGATGTCATTATGATATTCACATATTCTGACGCCCGATGGCAATGTACGCTTGTACCACGCACTATTACTGCGATATTACATGTTTATTGTGATGCCTGTATACAGGGCGCGTGTTTGTAAAGCATGGAAGTTATTTTCACTGCATTTCTAAGCAGAGGAAGTTGTTTTATATGTGTTTTCAAGCATAGGCGTGGCTGTGTGGTAGAACACCTGCTTGCCACGTAGGCGACCTGTTTTCGATCCTCATTCGGACCCGGAAATTTTTTAATTTATTAGGAGCGAAGCTTCTTAGGCCGGCACCCGTTCGCCGTTGAAGCTCCCCTGGATGCGTCGCCGGCTTAAAATGACAATGAAACGCCGTGCGCGCCGAACGCCGAGCGGTTTGCTTCTAGCGCACCAGAAATTCGAGGTTAAATAAAAGAAATAAGCTCTGTGCACAACTGGTTATAATGGTCGTCTTCACTTTCACTATCGTGAATTGTGAATTGACAACCATCATTCTAGCGCAGCACTTGCGCTTTGTAAGGTAGCAGTAGACGCTCTTCCCTCGCGACGCCGGCGCAACAACAACAAAAAAATAAAAAATAAAAAAAAGAAACGGCACGCGGTGCAAGGCGCTCGCGGCGTTCGGCGCGCGTTGCGCAAAAAACAAGGTGCGCGGCGCAAGAACAGTTCGCGTTTATAAACGACAATAAAATTTACCGAAAACCATGTTTGTACATATATATATATATAAAATAAGGACCCACTTGACATTACTTAGGGCTCCTCACAGAATATTTATAGTCGTCTTCAGAAACGTAAACGTGAATATGATGAAGACGATAAGCAGCTTGGCAACAGGATAGAGGCAACAACAACAACAACAAGGATGCGGAACGTAAAGCCAGAACAGCGGCAGCAAGATGAGTCCGGCAACAGGGTCCTGCGGTTAAAGCACGACCAGCGGAGCTACAAAGGTTACGCCGACAGGATCCTATACCGTACGTGCTATAGCGGCCGAATCTAAGCGCCGACGCCGCCAACCGTTTCAAAATGTACATAGTCGTTTGCTTCCCATTTCTAAGGAGCTTCGCTCATCGGTTGTATTCGTACTCGGAACAACTGCAATTTTTTTTTATTTGCGTCTTTCTCGATTTTTCGGTCACGGACAAGATGATGATTTTTCGCTCACAACCAACGACGCCGCCGCCGACATCGACGCCGACGCCGGAATTTCTGCGAAACGGGCTCTTTAACGCTGTCGCGTTAATAGCTTCTACTTTAAGCGTACGTGTGACGAATTCTCCTATATGTCAATGCCGTACTCTGCGAAGGCATAACAGAGCGCTGGTAGGACAAGAGCATCCCGGCATGCACCCTCTAAAGGTATTTTTGCCGGAGAGATAAAGGAATTTCGTTTACTCACGTTACGCCTGCTATATTATTTCACAAGAGATCAAAAGAGAGGCCGTGAGGCTGAGTCTGACGAACTCCCGTAATATTTTCGTTAAGCGCGGTGGATGATCACTTTCTTTTGTTGTCACATTTGCCTGCTGTTGATTATTCGCATGGAGATTACTGACAGGAGCTTTATTTAAATATCACAATCTTTGGTCGTAGACTGTGTTGTGTCACTTCGGCTGATAAAAAATTCGGATCGCATAGCCGTACGCGGCCCCGACGTCGGGAACGTTAACCGAACGCCACGCTGTGGGTTTCACCTAAAAGGTGGAAGTAGGCCACGTATTGCAATTGCCCTTAATGACTCGCACCGAAAAAGGTCGCGCGAAACCACAAACAGTCTTGTCGAAGCTGCCCGATCTAACAGGCATATATTTATCGCATTTACTTATCCTGTTACAGGACGAGGCGCCAGCAAAACCGCGTAATTGTCATTGCGGTGAACACATAGAAACACCAGCGCTCTGTTTTACACGTTAAGATTGTCCACAGACCACTTTTTCATTGTGCTGGTCGTGCATGCATTGGGCTCTCGGGTGTGCTTTCCCACTGATTTGGGCCCTCCTGTGTCTTGTCCACCGTGGTGGTGTAGCGGCTACGGTGCTCGGCTGCTCGCTTGAAGGTCGCGGGTTCGACCCCGGCCGCGGTGATTGCATTTCGATAGAGGCGAAATGGTAGAGGCCCGTGTGCTGTGCGATGTCACTGCATGTTAAACACCAGATGATCGAAATTTCCGGAAGCCCTCCTCTACGGCGTCTCTCATAATCATATCGTGGTGTTGGGACGTTAAACCCCAGATATTATTATTATTATTATTATTATTATTATTATTATTATTATTATTATTATTATATTCCGCGTCTCACACGTTTGGCCCGGCAAGTACAGTCTTATGATCTAATGACCTGTACATTATACCGACAATTATGGTTATGGGCACGTCCGCAGAAGCAGGGTTACCAAATGTGGGAGCATCCGTCTATGACATGCACCATATTATTCCCCATAAACTCGAGAAGGTTTTGGCAAAAGCTGTCGCCTTCCATAGAAAAGAAACTTGGAATTTCATCCAGTGCCTGTCCGAAATGCTACGAAAACCATTAAAAACAAGCCTTTTGATCACGCATTTCTTTGCTATTCTTGGCAACGTGAAAAGCAACTCGGCTGCTTCAAATTTCAGCTGCCGATTTTTACTTGGAATTCCAGCGAGCACCGTTCGCATAGCACCGTCATACGTTCCCAGCGTTGCCTTCTTACCTGATGGCCGATCGATGACATTTGGAAGACTGTCGATGTCGGTTTGTTCGTTGCTAGCGAGCATGTGACAGTGCACTCTTCGATTGCACCACCGCTGCACTTGTTAATTTCAGGTTGATGTACTACAGCTTTATCTGCGTAGTTTATGGCTCTCGCTGAATTCTGATCCGGTGTACACTGCTCGTAGGAGACCAATTTTTGTCTCTGAAAGCACTGCACACTCTACCATGGCGGAAGTTGTCGATTACAATTTCGTGTTTTCACATCCTCCGCAGCAGCTGGCTTCACGAGTACTTTGATTTCCGGATGCATTAAGAAATTCTTTCGGTACTGTGTTGTGTTTAGGATTTATTGGATATGTACTAAGACTGCCACTACGACCATTGCATCAGTCAATTGTTCCTTTTGGATGATGTTACTGTGTTATTTTACCGTTTACGCTTTATTACATTTTTACTATGTCACTAGGATTGTTTCAATGTGCGCATTTTGTTTTATTGCTGAATTTTACCTTATCTCTATTTTTTTACTGGATCGTAGCACGAGTCGAACCCGTGTACAGGCTTTTTGACCCCGGCCCTCAGCATCTCGAATGTTAGAGTGTTGTAAACATAGGCGTGCGCACGAGGGGGGGGCAGAGGGGGGCGGCCGCCCCCCCTATTAAACTAAGAAGGGGGGGGCGCAAAGTCTGCCCCATACATTGACCTAATAGGGAAGGGGGGGCGCTGCGACGAGCCTCCGCCCCCCCCTGACGGGGCACCCTGCGCACGCCTATGGTTGTAAATCAATAGGGTCCAATGAAGCGGTGTTCCGCTCTAGGGATGGGCGCGCCATTTGCTAGACGATCCCTAATTTAAGCAAATTGTTGGGAACTATACCTCTCGAGCACTTTCGTACGACGGATGCGTGTCGCACAAAAGAAGAGCGCCTTGATATTGATCGCATGCAGCATGTGGTTTGTTGTATACGTCAGATGATAAAATAAACAAATGCGCGACAAACAAACCGTAACTGAAGTAATGTTAACCTATTTCAGTTTTTGCCTCGTCACTTGTATACCTTCCACAGTGCTGGATAATTCGACGATACAAGAGGAGAGCTGGCTCCACTATAGGGAAGCAGTCTCGGTAGTGTCTTGACAACTTGCTATATCTTCTATACAACTTGCTATATCTTGCTGACAACTTGCTATATCTTCGCGCCGGCGCGTTTGAAGCAGTAAACAACACAGACGCATTAGTGGCACTTTTTTTCGGCACCCCCCGCATTATTTATTCACCCTATGTTCCAAAAGTGGCTTAAGGAAGTGAAATGTTGGAGCACTCGTGATCACAACACGATGTTCGAAATGAAACCTACGCGATTTATTTTCTTTCTCCAGGGCATTAAACCTGGCCCCTTCACATTTTCAAAGCAGTACCTTCAATTTCAATTTAAATTTATTTCCAGAAGAATGGGGGAAGGCACGACCAAAAAGTGGTAATTTACACTTCACGAAGATTCGGGCCCCCATGTACAAGGCATACAACAAGGAGACCAATTATTCGCACATGCGCTATAGTATATTCAATATCACAGGAAGTACAGAGAATCTGCATGTCGAAGTTAAAAAATACTATTATGAGCGCTACATACACAAAAAAAGAAGATAAATCCAAATGTAACTTTGAAACATAACAAACACTTTGTGAAAGTATGTGTCATAACATTTAAAGTTATCTATTTGTGTTACATCAGTTGGTAATTCAGCATTTCATATCATTACTTTATTACAAACCAATTGCGTAGATCCTTTTTCGTGAGGTTAGTAATGCCAGTCCCTTGTTGAAGGAACATATTTAACTATACAGGAAGCGTATATCGAACTCTTTGCTCGCCATATATGTTTCTTTAAAAGGGTACTCGCCATAACTCATTATTACGCGTAGCATACAGGGGTGTTCTGGTTTTTAATTCTGGTAGGGCATGTAATACTTGTTCATTATTCCTTAAACTCTGTTTATATCATGTAGCCAAGGTGTATGCGTAAATGTTCGGCATGGAGATAAAACTGAACTGAATGAACAGTTCCTTTGTATGCGCATAGTATGGTACACGAGCTATTTGTCGAATGGCCTTTTTTTTATGTGTCTGCAGGTGATTCAAATTATATGATGTGGTTGTGGCCCAGACAGGAAAGTAGTAGTTAAAGTTGGGCATAAATAATGCATTATATAAATTTTAATTTTAATGTTTGACTGTAGTAATGCATGTAGTTTTGCCATGACCCCAACGCATTTCGAAAGTTGCTTGGTTACATGATTGACATGTGTGTCCCAGAGGATATGCTTATGGAAGTACAGACCCAATATTTTTATGCAGTCTACAGCCTCAATAGCTGGCTGGCCAAGAATAATTTCATGTGTCATTTCGTGTCGTGATTTTGGTGAGAAAGGCACTGCTTTTTGTTTTAGTGACATTAATATGTAAAGAATTGAGATCGCTCCATCTGCTTAAGCTTTTAGGGCAGTTATTAACATCTGGCTGGAGAGCTTGATGCAGTTATTAACATCTGGCTGGAGAGTTTCGAGCTCTGTGTTAGTAAACAAAAAAATTACACCATCTCCCGCTAAAGGGGACCATGAGGCGATGCGAAGCAGCGCATGGGTTGACTTAAAGTTCCGTTCATCACGAGCACCTTGCCCGATGTTAACGCGTCCTTGCAAGTGGAGCACACGATGAATTCACTGTAGTTGCTGTTACTCGTCCCGAACTCTTGTTGGAGCACACCACGCGCGTTCATCGCCACACCACGCGGGAGCACATGGGTTTATCGTCGCGCGTCTGCATAATCTTGTTCACCGACGCCATCACGTGATTGCTGAGCGAGTGTAAGGGGGAGAGGCCACAACGTCTTAAGGCCTGACCACACGTGCGCGTTGCAGCGTGTCAGCGCGTGGATTTTTGACGCGGCGTCGCGCCCTCTCCCTATGGAGGGAGAGGGCGCCCGGCTACGCGAAGCTGCGCGCCCTTTCTCTCCAATGGGGAGAGGGCGCCACGCCGCGTCAGAAAGACACGCGCTGACACGCTGCAACGCGCACGTGGGGTCAGGCCTTTACCCAGCCCCTTACACCGGCCCGAACGCGCTAGCGCGTGTCCAGCGCTATCTGACTAGGATAGAACGCGTTGCTTCATCGCGCGTCTGCAGAATCCCGTTCCCCGACGCCATGCAACGGAGCGAGCGCGCACACAGCTGCGCCGGAGAGAGAGAAACGGGAGAGGAGAAACGAAGCGGAGGCAGCGCTCACGCCACCCCCTCCACCCCACCTCCTCGCGGGGGGCTCACCCGAGGAGAGGGTCCTCCCACCTCCTCGCGCTCACGCGAGAGGGGGGCAGAGTTGGCGCATGCGCAGTAAGGGCGGGGACACCGCACACACACCGGATTGAGCTCCGCTAAGAAATGCTTCGCATTTAAAAGTCACATCGTCTGCATATATAAAGTAATTTGATTTGGTGCAAACTTCGACGATATAGTTTACGTAGTTTACGTATAGATTAAACAGTAGTGACCCAAGAATAATCCCCTGAGGCACTCCTTTGCTCATAGTTTTTAGAGATGGTATGCTATCACCTATCCGCCAGCACTATCTGCGGTACTGCATGTAGGAAGTCAATAGTGAAAGTGGTATATCTCTAATTCCATAACGGTGAAGTTTCTGTAGTAGTGTAGCGTGATTTAACCGATCGAACGCTTTCGAAAAATCTACGTATACACGAATGACCAACTGCTTCTTACAAAACGCATGTACAGTTATTTCTTTCTGGGTTAAAAAAGCGAGTTCAGTGGCTCTTCCTTTGCGGATTCCATATTGCCATTCATTCATCAGATCAAATTTATTTACAAAATTTCAAATTATAGCATGCAATAACTTTTCCGGTCCTCTAGAGAATACTGGGAGTCCTTTTTAGAAAATACTTCTAGCCCTTTAGAGCAGAGATAGGCAACCTGCGGCCCGCGGGACAGTATTATGCGGCCCCAAGCATGACGTCTAACCCCCCCCCCCCTTTCCCTTATCCTATCTGAAGGCCAAGATGGAAGTTTTAGCCTTAAATAGGATTTTCCTTTCTAACGTATGTTTGGTTGGAACCTTGGGACATGCGTGCTGAAAATAAATATGAATTCTATTCCAGTTTAGTACGTTATTTTCAAATCTTCGAATTTTTCCTCTTCTTCTGCAAAGCACCCCCCCCCCCCCCCTCGATATTGCATCCGGCCCCCCCGCGGTGTCGGCATCATGCGACTTAATTGGCCCTCTGCCTTAAAGGGACACTAAAGTGAAACAATGACTTGGTTTAGGTTGACAAAATGCACTCTCAGAACTCTAATGTCATATGTTTCATTATCATAGGTTCATTATTAGCGGAGAAAATCAAGGTTAAAGCTTTATTTTTTTAAAATTTGGCGCCGATATCTGCGCGTGACGTCAGAGATTCTGAATGTATTTTTCGTATTTTCGTGACATTGGCTCGATGAAATTTTCCTGAAACTTCGTATGCTAAGTCTATTCCACCCACAGATGACAATGCACCTCATTTTTGTTGATTAGAGATACGTAGGACTCAGTAGACGCCTTCAGAATCTATGACGTCACGGTGTTTGGTGCGGGAATCTAAAGGTGGCGTCATCCATCCGCATTTTCTTTTCGCGTGTTTTCTCGCTTACCAAGCGTCGTGTCGCGGTAAGAGTGGCGTTTTCGGGATTGTGAAATTGTGCTTAACTAATACGCGAAAAATCGTTTTCCCCTTCAGTGTCCCTTTGAAAAGGTTGCCGACCCCTGCTTTAGAGAATACATCTTCGTACTGAATCAATGAGTGAATATAAGTAAGGTATCGCCAGTAAAGAATATTTCGGTCGTGTTCTTACACTCCCCCCTATGTCTATATCCCCCCTATTTGGCGTTGAGGATTCAGAAATATTGCCGAAATATTTGCCTAGCGCACCTTCATTAACTATACAGTCGCTCACTCATATACTAATTTTAATCGGCGATGGCTTCATGACAGGATTTTTATCACAGAACAATTTTAGTTTCCAATAATTCAGCTCTGTAATATACTCTCGCTTTCACTCTTTGAAAGAACTCTGCGCTCATGCTGAAAAAATAGAACGGCAATTCCACTGTACTACTGTTCTACTGTTCCACTGTTCTGGCTGTTCTATTCTCACTACGTTATCCTCTTTCTCTAGCCGAGTATGCGCCCGTGCCCGAGCACCGCTTTGTCATCATTACAATATATACATATACATATACATATACGGGGCATGACGGTGACGCCGACGGCAAAAACCAGCCGAGAGTGTCCATATAATTGCTATCGTAATGAAAATGAAGTACATTGTCACCTGTGGATGCCATAGACCTAGCATACGAAGTTTCAGAAAATTTCGTCGAGCCAATGTCGCGAAAATAAAAAAAAATGAATATTGAAATTTTCGACGTCACGCGCGGAGATTTAGGCGCGAAACTTAAAAATGAAACTTCAACATTGATTTCCTCCGCTAATAATGAACTTATGATAGTGAAACATATAGCATTAGAGTTCTCAGATTGCAGTTTTTCAATCTAAAGCAAGGCATTGTTTCTCTTTAGTTTCCCTTTAATATCTAAAGTAAAATATTATTTTCATCGTATTGTAAACGCGTTTGTTAAGAAGCAGTAGTATAAGCTGGCAGCCTAACGAGGTTATTGAATAACCTTCGCTTCAAATAACATCAGAGAAAGAGCATAGCCGTTGAAGGCTCTACGAAATCTCAGTAGTTTAAAGTTCAAGGGCCTACGTATAGAGTGACGCGATGCAGCAGCCAACTGCGTACTTTCGACTGGTTTCTGTCTAGCTCCGAGTCACTTTTCAATAATCTGGAACCCTGCTGAGAGTTGATCCAGCGAAAAGCTGCCCTCGGGCACCGGAGCTGTGGGAGGGGGTACTACTCGATCGTGCTCCCAGCTCAGAAGATCGAGAGAACATTTTCCGAGGAGCGCAGCGGGTGAGGTGAATGTGCTCCGAGTGCTCGAAAGGGTTTTGCCGAATACGAACTCTGAAGCCTTACCTGCACCGTAATGGGCGTTGCGCACGTCCGCTCAGGCGTCTCCGATAGCGCGACTGTCCGTTCTCGAACTGTCGCGCTTGTTGCGATACGGGGGCCGATGCCGACTTGCACTAGGTTGTTATTATTATCTTATTGCTCTGAGCGAAGAGGTTCGCATCTTCCACGCTGCCAAATTCTCAGTGTGCGCCCGCGGAAGCGAACTCGAGTACTGGCTTAAGGCCATGAACTTTGACAAATCGCGTGTACGTCGACACACTTTATTTTGTCGGGCACTGCAGGTCACAGAGCTATGCAGCCACGTTGTTTATGGGTCGTCAGAGCTTTTCATGCGGGCTTGCCCCATATTATGGAAATACGCTGCAAATATCGGGGAAGAAGAGTTGCCTTTCCTAAGCCGTTTTCAGTTCAAAAAATATATTTTATCTTTTCAATGAAAAACACAAAAAGAAACCAGTAGGAGGGTCCGTAAATCTGTATGCGCGTGTATGTTCCTACGGAAGAAAGTTAGGCATACCAGAAAAGCAGGAAAATAAAACAAACGATTATTTTTGATGTATTGCTCTAAACAAGGTGTTGTCATGCTTGAGCGAGCCATGGGCTATACTTTAACCGTATATGATCAGAAAGCAAGGTCAGACGAGATCATGAAGTACATATTCCAATCCGTGCACCCTACTCTGTGACGTGGTAAGAAGCAGTCATGGTAAAATGTCGTCAGGCACACCCGATCTACCGACTGTTGTCATTGCCTATGACAAGAGCCGGTGACACTCTTTACATGTTAAGTACGGGGTTCCAATATGCGCGTGACATATGGTGGCTTCCCGGACAACCCGCACGTTCTGTGGAAGTGCCCGGATGGCGGTGCAGTTATGCGCCAGACCTTCAGCCACGTGCCTACTATGCAAACAGACCTGCTACATCGACAGAGTGGCTGGGGGACCCCTTCACGGACTTTATAAGAGCACTGCTCGAGCACTTCTAACCTAAAGGCATGTAATTGATTTCCTCAGTGGACCCAGACTAGGGGTTAGCGTTTAACAAAGTTGTATTTCCCTTTGTCTGCTATATTGCAACGCGGGAAAAAAATACAATTCTAAGCTGCGCGATAACACAGCGATGACATCAAAGTGTGGTTTAAATGACAGGCTACGGCCACATAGATATTTCTTAATGACGATCACAGTTCTGGCCGCGAATCGTTGCCTGAACTGGGAAATTGTGATCTTGATATATCTTTCGTCACATATAATTTGTCAGGTTCATGCTCTGATTTAGGCATTAATATAAATTCTTATCCACTCTTTTAGGTAATGGGAAGCTTTTTGAGCGCCAAAACAAGACATTCAGAAGACGAGAGAGACGAAAGTAGGTGAAAGTAGTGCCCGTCCTGTCCCTCTCGTCTTGTGAATGTCTTGTTTTTGCTCTAAAAAAAATTTCCATTAGAAAATTTCTCATTAGCTATTTACCATCTCGCCGAATTTTAAGTTTTGTTAACTCTCTAGGTACTCTTCCTTGCTTTTAACCGATTTATTTTCGTCTAGGAATTAGATTACCGCGCGTTTTATACGTTCTGATTGGGATACTCGATTCTTGGCCGATCTCGAGAGTGCTATGTGCCATATAAGACTGATAACATATCAATGTACGTGAGCTTATGGAGAATTTATAACTGTATGGGCAAGTGACAGATTCGTGAAATGATTTGACGAACAGCTCAACACTTTACTGCAATTTCATAGCAAATAACGAAGAGTTTATTTACAGGCGGAAAACATTCCTGGACAGTGTCTTATGCGACAACGTCTAAACTCGCTCTACAGTTGCACTTGCATTCCCAGCCCAATTCACTGTTAGGGGCCGCAGCAACTTTTTAAAGAGTACTTTGAAGAGCTCTTCTTCTTCTTCTTCAAAAACTTTATTATTTATCCTGTACATGACGCGAATGCGCCAACCTGGCTATTCCCACGACGGAACAGGGAGGTCAAGCCTCCTGGGCCCTATCGTGGGCGTACTGGACAGCCAGGATTTGATTGTCGTAAGTTGGTGATTTGATGAGCCTTTCGAAGCGGTCCGGCGTAATACCGGGCCCCAGTGAACCGCAGTCCCAGAGAATGTGTTCTAATGTGCATGCATTTTGTTTGCAAGCTTTGCACGTAATTTCTATTTCATTCCGCTCCGTACCACTCCCTGATTTGAACCGGTGAATAGTACGATTTTGTTTGTAGTTGTCTTAGTGTTATGGCTTGTGCTCTGTTTAAGTTTGCATGTGGGTGGGGATAAATTCTTCTGCCTAGATAGAAGTGTTCAGTGATTTCGCTGTACGTGGTCAGTTTATCTTTGTGTAGTGGAATCAATCCAGCGGAGTCAGGGCCATTTGTATAAGCGTGCCGGTCGGTGAGATCGCGGGCGACGCTGTTGGCCGACTCGTTTGGATTGACTTGTAGGCCTTCGATTCTACCCATGTGTCCGGGGAACCAGTAGATGTACTTGATGTCCATGCTTTTTATTGTACTTACCACTCTGGCCGCCTGTGGAGCAACCCTTCCTCTGCTGAAAGCAGTGATTGCCTGCCTGGAGTCGCAATAGATTTCCGTGCAGTTCTTGTTTGTCAATGCCATGGCTATAGCTACTTGCTCTGCGATCTCGGGTTTATTAGTATTAATTGATGCAGCGTTTGTGCAGTCCCCTTTGTGATTTACCACGACTGCAGAGTAGCTGGGGCGGCCCCTGTACTCTGCAGCATCCACAAAGCAGGCACCCTTCCCTGCTCTGTCTAGTTTCTGGATCAATGCTTTAGCGCGAGCCGCCCTCCTTCCCCGATTATATGTAGGATGCATGTTTCTAGGTAGCGGAGCAACAACGATATTATTTGTAATTTTTTGCTGTAATTCAACGTAGCTTTCAGTTGCTATTGTGGGATTGATCTTAATTTTATCAAGAATGTCCCTGCCTGTTTTAGTTGAGGAAAGTCGCATTAGTTGTGACGTTCTTTGTGCTTCCGCTATTTCATTTAGTGTATTGTGAATACCTAGGTCTAATAGACTGCTTGTACTAGTGCGCATAGCTAGGCCAAGTGCTTTCTTGACTACTTTCCTGATAGCTGCGTCCAACTTTTGTGTTTGGTTTTGCGACCGGTTATACATTGCCGCCGAATATGGCTGAGGACGAAGCAGTTGACAAGTCGGAGGAGGTTGACTTCTTTCATCCCTCTATGTTTGCCTGCGAGTCTTTTGATTATTCTATACGCGTTCTCTGTTTTGAGGATGATCTTCTTAAGTGCTGTGTTGTTCCCTCCTTTAGTGTCGACAAAATATCCCAGTACTCTAATCTCTTCCACTCTGGGGATTTCGTCCCCATTGGAGCTCTTCAGCGTGAACGTGGTCATCTTTTTTTTTTCACATATGAATTGTACACAACGTGTGCGATGTGGAAGAAATGCTGATGTCAGAAGGTGACGCAGCCTGCTGCTTTTTTCTGACATCGTCTGCTTTCATAACGCGCTGAACGAAGGCCTGAATGAAGATCTTTGTTCTTTTCATGACATAAGAGGCGTTCCTTCATTTCATCTCGATCGGCCTGCAATTTTTTCGACTGTTCTCCTTGGCGAGCAACTTTCGTCATCAATCTGTTCACTGCTTTCTTCGACTCTTCCACGACATGCGCAAGATATAATGCGGTTTGGCAGGCCTGATCAACAGAAAAACTACGTTCTCTACACGATTTTGAGGCCAACTGTGGAACGAGCGCTTCGATCTCGTCTTTCGGAGGGTGCGAGGAACCTTTCATTTTGGGACTTTCTCCTGAGCCTTCATGATCACCTGCCCAAACTACACATTCGACGGTGATTCCTGGGCAGCGCGTTCTTTTCTTTTCTTTCTTTCTTTTTGCATGTAGCGTGGATCACCGCGAAACACTGTCGGGACCGCAGTCGGAAGCAGAAGCCTAACCTTAGTGTTCTTTTTATAGTCATCCCCAGTAAAATGTAATGAACATACCAGCGACCTTTTGCTTGGCTCCCACTTGCTTCTTTCCCCGGTGGTCCTTGGCGAGAAATGTTCTTCGTCCACACTTCCCGACGCTGTAGATCGCAGGGTATTTCGCGGTACATCACTGTAGCGTGTTTTATAGCGTCTGAGTTGTACTGAGGCACACAGCTCCTTCGCGACATTGCACCACTAGAAAAAAAAAACGGTCTGCACATACACGCACACCAAAGAACCGTATACCCAAGCACTCGTAACACGAGACAAGCTGCTCACACACTCGATCACGCGAAAAAAAGGACACCAAAAAGAACACGAGAAAGCACACGAACACGCATAAATCCCAAAGCAACCACATTCTACCAGGAACCGGCGTCTGCCTTCTGTACTGGAACAGTGGCGTCCTCACCAAGAACAGCGGCAGCAGCTGTCAACTCAGCCGAGACGCGCCCGCTTATTGACGGCGACGCGTCTACGGTGTAAGAAGTTTACGATGTGTGAAGATGTTTACGATGTGAGAGGTTTACGATGTTAGACGCGATGAAAGGCTTGTACAAAGCGGAGAACGATAATGTCGGTTTGACTTTGCGCATCAATAACTACTGAGAAGTCGTCTGTTAGCTTAGAGGACGTTGCATAAAAGGGTTCTCAAAAAGAAAGCAAACAACGTAAAGTAACTGGATGAAAAAATTACGCATAAGTGCTAAACATACCATGGTAACATGCCAGTTGGAAATGGTTACGAAGTTTAGTACTCGTAGCATTTTGTTGCTGAAACTGTCGAGGAGGCATGAACCATTACATTACCTAATATGGCCATGAGGTGTTTCAAGGAGACATCATTGCGAGAAATGAAAAGCAATGACGAAGGCGGGTAGCGTGGGGGCGCAAAAACAGAAAAAGAAATATTAGAATATATTTGCAGAACATATGCATTGTGCGCAAATTGCTGGCGTCTTGCCATTTGGACATTTGCTTTAAAGAGGGTCCCGTTGACAGCTGGGACGAAGTGATACTAAATGTGTTTTCGTTTTATCTCCGCAAGATTCCATGCAAATGAGGTTACCAGCTCGGGAATATGGTCACCTTTCTTTTTCTTGGGATAATAAATGGCGCCCCACTCGCAAATTGGGAGTGTCCTTCGCAAAATTTCGATGCCGGATTCCTCCTCTTAATTTTTTCTTATACAGGTCTGGTCAGGTGCCATCTCCTTTATGCTTTTACTGTCAAGAGCCTGAAAACGTCGATCACTTTTTAATTACCTGCCGTCGTTTCGCTAGCCATAGAAAAAAACATTTCGAAATTTTATTCCGAAAATTAAGACTTTCTCTTAATTCTGAAAATATTCTTTCCCTTGGGGCTTCTTCTCTGGGCCACAGCAACAGGATCGTCTGAATTGCGGTCTGCGAATTTCTTAGAGACACAAGAAAAGTTACTTGTTAAGATATTCCCAATCGAAACTTATTACTGTGAACTTCTTATCACTAATTTGATAGTACTCCATACTATAGTTCTATACTTATATATTCTCTAGATGACGAATTAATTCATTTTCCTTCATCTGAATCTTGAATTTTTGCCTTATATTAACCCTCCGATTTAGTGGCCAATCCCCCCGTAGTGGGTCCGAGCCAAATGTAAAGGGGCAAGCAAGCAAGCAAGCAAGCAAGCAAACAAGCAATCTCCCTTCTGTTCAGGCCAGATCATCGTAGAGGCACCGTATCTAAGAGAAGTTGCGGCGGTCTTGCACCTCAAGCGGTGTGGTGGCGACGGTGGGCCACGTCGATACTACTGTGTGCCTGCAAATGCGCGTGTTTTAACAGCGAAGCGGTCTCTTCATGAACCGACACGCGCTCTCTTCGTTCTCTTTACCGTGAAACTGTTTAAGCTATCGGTTACTTGTGCTATGTCATGCAAAAAAATCACGCCATATCCACGAAGTGAATGATGATGAGTGGGTGAAGCTCGATCGTCTTCATCCATGGCAGAAAGAGAATGTGTGGTCTGGAACAGGCTTATACATCATGGTCATCAGCGTCATCGTCATCGTTATCACGTGTAGTGGGTACATTCCACTATACTGGAACGCGCTTATGCTTCATCGTTATCACGTGTAGTGGGTACATTCCACTATACTGCGTCATCGTCATCTTTATCACGTGGAGTGGGTACATTCCACTATACGTGGCTACTACTACTACTACTGCTACTGCTACTACTACTACTACTACTACTACAGAGGAGGGACAGACCCACACCCTAAGGAGCTTCGCTCCTAAAAAACTTCTCAGGTGGGTATGCGCCGTAGGATTTGCGCAAGCCCCATTACCGTGCACAGCAGGTTCGAGTGTCAAACGAAAATGAACAGGTGAAAAAAAAAACAGAAAGAAAGAGGTAGGAAATAGATAGAAAGAGGGAAAGAAAGGAAGCGGCAGAAAGAAAGAGGAAGAGCAAAATAGAGGGAATAAAAACATAAAAACAAAGAGAGAGAGAAAGAAGGAAAAAGGGAGAGTGAGAGAGGGCGATAGAAAGAAAGAGGGAAAGCGACGCTACTTATTACAGCAGGGGGGCGAGCGTTAAACAAAAAACCTACCCGGCGTGTGGAGCACGAGAAACAGGTGAAAGAGAGAGAGAGAGAGCGAAAGAGATAGAGAAGAGAGGGAGTGAAATAAGCAGAGAAAAAGAAAGACAGAGAAAGCGATAGAAAGAAAGAGAAAGAAGTTGGAGGACGCTTGAGCTTCGCCTTCAAGAGTGGAACGCGACAGCATAATGGGGCCCCGTTCCCATCATCTTCTCAATCGCTTCTCAAACGTCTGTGCTCGTAACATTGGCCGTTTTAAACTATTTTAAAATGCCTACTGCAAGTACTGTTGGGGAAAGGGCCCACTACGCGTCCGCAACGTGCCACGCGCAGCTGTATACACTTTGTTGATGCTGTTGCTGACAATGATGATTATGACTGAGTGCTTTGTAATGTGTGGACCTTTAAAAAACACATTACTTGCGGAATTCACATGTTTTGACGCCTGGTGCTGTTCTTCGCTTCTACCGCGCAATATTACATAGGTTAGGACGACTCCTTCTACTACATGACATTAATAGAGTGTTTTTTTTTTCGTAGCTGCTTTGAGCAATGGCGTGGCTCTGTGGAAGAAACCCTGCATGCCGCGAATAAGGCCTGTGTTCAATGATCACTCGAACCGAAGTTTAATATTTACTTACTTGCATCTTTCTCGATTTTTCGGACACGAACAACGCGGATTTTTGCTCATGACCTGCGACACCGACACCGACGCCGACACTGGTTTTTCGCCGAAAGAAGCTAACGTTGTCGCGTTAATGAAGAGATATTACGGAAGTAAAGATATAAAAAATTGAACGACATCCAAAGAGAGAGAAAAAAACAAAGCAATACAGAAAGAGAAACAGATAGAGACATGGAAAGAGGGAAAAATATGTAGAACGAAACAGACGCGCAAAAGAGAAAAAAACATGAGCAAGACAGAGAGAGAAAGAAAGAGAGAAATAGAGAAACTAAGAGAACGAAGAATAGAGAGAGAAAGAAAGGGAAAAATAAAGATAGAAAGAGTGAGAACGAGGAAGAAAGACAAATAGAAAGAATCAAAAAGACATACAAGAGACCGAGAGAAAGAAAATATGGGAACGAGGAAGGCCACCCAGCTGCGTCCTTCCTTCAGGCTTCGCACCACTAGTGCGAAGCTGTCGTAGTGGTCACGGGAGAACTATTCGTTAGGAAATACGCTCAAATAAAATACGCAGATATTTATTGATTGAGACAACCAGACGGAGGCACTGCAAAGAAATCTTTTATTACTTTGAGAAAAAAAAAGTTGGAGTAGGAGGAGGAGAGCGTGGCCGCACACAGAACGAGCTTGCGAGTGGGGCCCGCGAAGAGCCGAGGTAGTCCGGCGACGATGCTCAGATGTTGATGACGCGACTCAGCTTCTGTATCCTGTTGAGGAGGATGTCTCCCTGCTTTATGCATGCCTGCAAAATAAAGTTACAGCCGTATGACTTCATCACCACTTCGCCAGGGCTCAGTTACTAATGCTGAAGGTCCAAACGGATGGGGCACTTGTACGTCATCCTACTATGAGACAACGGATGAGGCAGAGTAGCGCTATAATTTATATTAAAGCGAAAACATTAGATGCCTCATCAAACGGGAAATTTGACCGTTGGCGGCGACCGTCCCGCGGCGTCGTGGACGAGTAATGCAAAGAATCATCACGTGATGTCACCATTTGACGTCACCAGGACGTCACAGATCGCAAAAATTTGTGACGCCATCACGACGCCACAAATTCTGGCGTGACGCCATGTTACGTCACGCCACGCGATGCTGTTGTAGCGCCTTCCTTAGGGTGGCGAACAAAACATGAGAGCGGGCGACCTGAAGAGAAGAAAATGAAGACGGCGCTTGGCAGTGACACGTGGAGCCACGGCTCGCGTTCCCTGGTCCCTTATACATCTCCTGAGAAGGAAAACGAGAAACATTTCGCCTTCGATTTGTCGTAGGTAATGTACAAGGAACCGTGCGAGTTTTTGCACTCATAGGGAGGGGGGGGGGGGCAGGTTTGGCCGCAACGCCCCCCTTCAACACACACACAGGACAGGCGCACAGGACATGTACGCAGGACAGGCACACAAGAGAGCCTGTCCTGTGTGCCTCTTGTTTATGTCCCCGTTTCTTAGCGATCGTTTGTTTCTCCAACGGCCTGCCTTTGGTTCCAGGCTTTCCGGGGTCAAAGGTGGGGAGTGAACAAATCTTGAAATGGAACGTGAGGGTTCCTTCGCTGCCGTTATCGCCAAAAACCTGTACGGCCATTAAATAACGACGGCGCAGCACATCTGAATGAGTAAAGGCGCGGGGCAGACACGGCGCCCTCCTTGGAGGATTAACAGGGGATGAGGGTGCTGAAAATAAACAAACAAGATTTTTTTAAAAAAATTCAGTAGCCTATCTCAATGAAAATTGGCATGCATGTGCATCACTGAATGGAGATTTAGATCTGTGAACAGATTTCAAATATCTTACTTAGAAGGGAAGAAATCAAAAGCTTTCGCATCGTGATTAGGTAATTTCCTACGGGCATCTATGGCAACTTACAATTCAAGAAGTGACTTTTCAATGCTACGTTACTCTTATAAAAAATCCACCCCACAGACTATAGGAAATTAGATGTCAAAACAGCTATTTCTTTGCTCAGCAGTAATTTCAAATTTTGAAAATAGAAATTAGCTTCGAGTAATTAGCTGGTAGATATCAAATAATTACGACTTCATCAAGGCTGAGGAAAAAACGAAAAGCTTTAGCGTGTAGTTCAGGTCCTCCTGAAAAGCGATGGCAAGTTCGTTTAAATATGTTCACAGAAATTTTCTCAAAACTTGCGTAAGGCAAATGTACTTCACAAAATTAACGCCAACAATATTGCGTTTTATCTTTTAAAAACATTTGTAATTTAATCTATTGAACCTGCAAGAAAAAGAAGCGGCTTTTTGCTATAACATATTTTTACAGAGCATACTCTGGACTATAAGTAATATAAGAGTTTCGAAAATTGGCATTTTTCATGATTTTTTTGCTATGTTAAGGCCGTCGTCCCGATAAATAGGGGGGGGGGGGCTCCGCTCCCCTGTGCGCACGCCTGTGATTGCACATACTCTGAGCTGTTCACGACCACTTCTGTAATTCTGGTCATGAAACATTTACAGGAAAGCTTGGTATATAACCAGAATCAGGGCACGCTTTGGACCGGAGAAACTGCCGATAACGCGTATCCCAGAGCACCATGTAACCGTTTCTGAGGCATGTTGGAGGCAACAAGAAGCGATGTGTTCATAGACCTAGTAGCACACGTCCATTTTTAACTTCTTTTAAGTGCAATAAAGGCGCACGCTACGCATCGGTGTCATGTAAGAGTACCTGTTTTGCAGTCCACGATAACTGCCTCTCAAGCATAAATAACAGTGCGCACATGGTCGCTAATTATTGTTATTGGACTAATATCAAGGCATTGAATACACTTCAAGCAGCTATTTTTTTTACACTAGTGCTATTTTACGGTTAGCATAACTCGAATGAATGCGCAACTTAGTTTACGTACTCTTCGAGCTGTGCTACTACACAGCCTTGCTGGAATATGCATACGTGCTCCGGCAAATAACTTAGTGCCATCTACGATAAGCTGCGACACATTTATTTTTTATTTTTATTTATAGATACTGCAATCCCGCGTAAGGGATTATAGCAGGGTGGGAATTACAATCATGAGTATAGCAAGGCAAACGTCAATCCAAACATGAACATACATACGGAATTAAGGTACAGTTCTCAGAATATTTGAGAGAGAAAAAAAATCAAACAAGAAAACTCTTATACAATATTAGTGAAAACAGCATCAACCATGACGACAACATACAATTCAAGATATACAAAAAAAAGCAATGTACCAGAAACCAACTCGCGTAGCAGGTTTTATTCTGCACGATTTCAAAAAAAAAAAAAGTACGGAATAAGTACGGAACAAGCGACGGAACAGAGTACGGAACAAGTACGGAACAAGTGCGGAACAAGCGACGAAAGGCGGGATAGTTGGTACGTGCTTCAAACAAGGGATTAAGAGTGCGAACACGGGACAAAAAAAAGCGCTCGTCCACGTGTTAATCTTTCCTTCGCCCCGTGTTTGCGCTGTTAATCCCTTATTTGACAGCAAGCCAAGTTTTTTTCGCTTATGATTCAATACCAGTTTATTAATGAGAACTATTGTGTCTAACAAAGAAAGCGAGCCTTGTGTACGTGTCTTCCTCCTCGTCTGGTCTGTTGTTTTCGCTGGCGTTGTTTTACTGCGAATATGAACCAACTAGCCCAAAAGTACATTTTGACGAGCCCTTAAATTTACACGTTTTTCCTTCAAGACCAGTTTATGTCATCGTAAAATGAAGCCAACTGGACCATGGCCGAGTAATGTCTTACAAGACGAACACACACACTACCATTACACATGCGATGGTCTTACCCCTGAGCCGGTGTCAATTCTTTTCTTTGTCGGTACGTGATTAAAACAACAAATTTATGTCCTGTAGTCCTTCTGTTGTTTCATTAGAATTGTGGTCAACAGAAATCGAGTCCCTAGGTTCCCCTTCTTGATCGAGTAATATGTATACATTACACAGGACACGGCATGCACTGCGTCTGCTATACCCGCGGGTTCTGTGCGTTTTAGCAAAACTCGAGCAGTGAACCTTGGGCAAGCGGCCTCACCTGGTACTGGTGGTTCTTGATGTCAGGCCGCGTGGTCTGGACCACTCCGCCCACTTTGTCGATCTTGCAGTTGAGACGATCGGCGGCGATGAAGCGCGCCAGCTCCCTGCACGTAGACACGACGTCACTGTTCGTGGATATGCGCCGACTATAGTATGTCACCGTTTGGTTAATTAGCATTTTTCCTTTCTTAAATGCGAATGCATTTCTTAGTCGGGCTATGTCAGGCGTATCCGGCGTTGTCCGCGGAGGAGGAGGAGGAGGAGAGAGTGGGGAAAGGTCCGCGCGCTGGCAGGTGTTATCTCTCCGCTCTCACTCCCTCTCCCATAGCAACAGCTGCGGGCGCGCGCGCGCTTATCCTCGCCCCTAGCAACCGGAGCATGTGGTGCGAGAAAGTGTAGGAGAGGGTAGGTGCAGTGCTTCGCCGCTCCTTCTCTCGCCGTTCGCTCTCTCTCCTCCCTGCGCCCCACTCTCCCGTCCCTCCTCCTCCGCGGACGCCGCCGGATGCGCCTGACATAGCCCAACTAAGAAATGCATTCGCATTTAAAAGTGTTGCAGGGCTCCTTTAAGATGCGTAGAGGTTCGATCCAGTGCACGTTGCATTTTGAGACTCGCAAAAGGTGCACTCACTGGTCTATGAAGGACACGGTGACTCCGAAGGTGTCCGCCATGTACTGCAGCGTCAGGCTGCGGTAGGACTCCAGCAGCTGACTGTAGGCCAGGATGCGCATTTCGCGCACGTAGTAGCGCACGTGCGGAGACCAGATGCGGTCGCGCAGGAGCATCTGCTCGACGTATGCTGCGACGGACACGAAAAGACACTGATCGCATCCACACGCGAGTGGCCTCGACATCGGAGACACAGGGAGAAAATTTTCCTATAGTTGTGCTAAAACTCATTTTTCGACACTTAAAGAGCTGCCGAAGTACGTAAACGGAAGAATAAATAAGCTTATTGATTTGGTTAGCGAATAAAACTGATGTTGCTATAAGGGTGCTTACGTGAACACACAAGACAAATTCAGCGGAAGATGAAAAGCTGAAGTTATGAAAAGTCGAACAAGCAATGGAGCCGCAGCCAGCATTTCGGCGTGGGGACCCGCCTTCGCCAGAACAGCAACTGATATACTGAGGAAGCAGGGTCCGCGCATTGACTATAGGTGGATCTAACCTGGCGAGAGAGTACTGAAGTGCACTTTAGGGCTTAGAGGTGGAAGGAGGTGGCGCATCTACCTCTACGGGAAATGAGGCGCGTAGTGTCTTGGTTTATTAAAGGTATCGTGGTCCTCATCGTGCATACTTTACTCATTGAAGATATTTAGGCACCGATTGTCATTTTACTTCTTGATTCCGTAGAGCGAATGGTCGTCATACAGGGCCGCTGTAGGGGTGGTCAGTCTAGACAGAAGCACGAGATTTTCGGAAAGACTGGCACCCCAGATGCCCGGTATACTGGACGAGGAATGGTAGGCATTAGAGCTACCTGTAGGTTGTATTGTTTGTATGGAACCCTGCGGAAAGTTTCAACGAAAGCGAAGAAGAAAGAGAAGCACTTAATGCAAGTGAACGGGTGAAGGTTGCTCACCGAGCTTCCTGAAGAAGATGGCATAGCGGCACTTGTAGAGAGAGATCAGGTACTCGCTAATGTCTGGTATGCCGTGCAATACTTCCAGGATCTCCGCTCCTTTGACAACCTGTGCGAAAAAAAAAAATATAAAAAAATAATGCAGCATATTTGGTATACGTGTCACGAGCATGGTTGCAAACTGTGCTACGCATAAGAGCATGCTTCCCGATAATAAAATAAATTAATCTCGGTATTGCAGCTAACCGGGCTGTGCGTTTTCCGTAGCACGTGCCCTCTGAAATCGGCGACGAATTTTAAGGCGAAAGCCTTAGATGTCTCATCAAGCCTGGAAATAGACCGTCGGCGTCGGCGTCCCGCGGCGTCGGAGACAAGTGATGCTAAAAATCATCATCACATGATTTCGTCGTCACGCGACGTCTTAATGACGTCTCAAATCACCAAAGTTGGTGACATCGTTATGACGTCATCATTACGTCATCATAACGTAACATCACACGTACGATGACGTCATTTCATGTCATCGTAACTTCGTCAAAGATGGGCCGATCACGGAGGCAGTGCAAAACCAGGCCTAGTGCCTCCTATCACGGAGGCAGTGCAAAACCAGGCCTAGTGTCTCTGATCTTGGAGGCAGTGCAAAACCACGTCAGGTGCAGAAAGCTTTCCGAGGGTGGCGTGGCACGATCAGTGCAATTAGAGTTACTGTATATGCTACCTTTAGGTAGCAGAGTTGCGCCAAGGTACGCCATGTTGGGCTCCGTCGCTATGCGGGAAATCCACACTCCGTACAGGAGCCGCGCTCGTGGCACGTTGCGAGTATGTTTTTTGTTTGTTTGTTTGTTTACTTGCTTCCTTTTTTGTAATGTTAGTAAAACTAGATTGCTCGGCTCATATTTACGAGCTGCGATTTTGCGCTGATGCTCCTACTATGTAGTTATTGCGCCAAATAGTACGTGACAAACATGAATACAGGTGCTATAACTCAAACAATTTTGTCCGTCGCGGTGGTGTAGCGGTTACAGTGCTCGACTGCTGACCCGAAGGTCGCGGGTTCAATTCCGTCCACGGCGGTCGCATTTCGATGGAGGTGAAATGGCAGAGGCCCGTTTACTGTGCGATGTCAGTGCACGTTAAAGAACACCAGATGGTCGATATTTCTGGAGCCCTCCACTATGGCGTCCCTCCTAATCATATCGTGGTTTTGGGACGTTAAACCCCAGATATTATTATTATCTTAAACAATTTCGATCTTCGCACTTCCATTTACGATCGAGCCAGAATATCATGGTATCTTTCAGTCGCGTTTGGCTCCCTTGCCCTAACTGTGGAAGGGGGCAAATTGTAGTCGAGAATGTTTAACCCAATCGGGCTCGGTAGCGATAAACATGCGTACTTGGCATGCATGTATAAGCGATCACGGCTCGAAAATCTGAAAGATGTGAATGCGCGATTCAAGTGTGCTGTCGCGTCTACCATTGCACGTGCCTAAAGGCATGAAACACGAGTTCAGTTGAGGTAACTAAACCAGAGCGATTTCACGCACACTTAACTTTTTTTGTTTTTGCTATTCTTTCTATTTTTTTGTAATGTTAGTAAGACTAGATTACTCGGCTCATGTTTTCGAGCCGTAATATTACGCTGATGCTAGTGCACCAGCAGCACCGCTTTTTTATTCGAGTGATTCTAGGAAAGCTACCTGGTCGCATTTAAGGCGTGATGGACCAATTTAGATGTGTTATTTTTGTCAAGCATCCGGCACAACCCGCTGAATAAGGCTACATGTTATGAAAGGGAAAATTGACAACCACCCGTTTGTAGCACGAAGCCACAAGGAAATCCGTACGGATTTCTCAGAAAGCAAAGCTTCTTAGTTGCCGAAAAATTCGTCCTGGTCCGGGGTTCGAACCCGGGACCAACGCCTATCCGGGGCGGTCGCTCTACCAATTGAGCTAACCAGGAAGCTCCGGGTTCGAACCCCGGACCAGGACGAATTTTTCGGCAACTAAGAAGCTTTGCTTTCTGAGAAATCCGTACGGATTTCCTTGTGGCTTCGTGCTACAAACGGGTGGTTGTCAATTTTCCCTTTCTAGAGTTACTGTATATGCTACCTTTAGGTAGCAGAGTTGCGCATAGGTCCGCCATCTTGCCCGCCGAGGCATCCACGTCATGCAGGAAAGCCACCCCTTTGCAGTGTAGGAGCCGACGTGGCCCATCGGCTCCGTGCGCTTTCTCGCTCGTTTATAACCCGTCGCTGGCGCAATGACTTTCGCTTCGAAGAAAAAAAAAAGAACTCGAACAAATAATGACTTCAGATGAAACTGGTGCTATAGCTTGTTCGATGGCAGTCACCATGCATCGGAATTAATATTTTTGTTTTAAATCGCGAACAGGAAAACTTCGACTTAATTTGTCGAGATTCTCGACAAATTAAGTTCAGCAAATCGCTCGTTTCTCGTAGTTTTTGACGCAGCGCTTAGGTGGCTCGAGAAAACAGTTGCTAGAATTATCACTCCGTGTTTTACAAATAACGCAAGCAAGCGAGAATTTCCCGCATATCTACGTAGCTGTGGCATCAAGTAAACACTCGGTGAGGTTTCGAATGCAATGCCGCACAGTGCCCTGGACTGAATTATACTGTTTTGACAGACCTGTAAGGTGCATATTCACGCGTTCACTCGCGCTTAATATTATCGTACCGTCCCGTTCGATTTATGTCAACGGCTGGGCAGCCGTTGACCATTGGGCAGCACGGAGTGACGGCGCTACGCCGCACAGGCACTACTAACACTGACGTTCACTATAAAAACGGACACACGCAAGACACAACCACAACACCAACGAAAAACATTCGCACTCAGCCGAATCGCCTCGCCGGAGTGCTTGGGCAGCGATGGCGATAGCGGTGGCACCGGCGGTAGAGCAGAGCAGCGGTGGTGGCGCGGCGGTCGCCAGCACCCGCGCGGCCTTGAAGTTGGCTTTCCCTCAAAAGGATGCTTTTTGCGCACGTGAGCGCGCTTGGCGAATGGGGGGCGCGAGCGGCGAGTTCTATCAGAGGCGCAACTCTGCTACCTAAAGGTAGCATATACAGTAACTCTATCCCTTTCATAACCCTTCCGCCACCTTGCGGGTTTCCGCAGAACTCATTTGCAAGGCTACATGTATTTCGCACTTATTTTACCTATAACGGTATTACGCGTACATTAAATTGTTCATCTTTTGCAGCACCATAATTTTGTTTCTTGCTTATTGAAGGCGCTACAATCTTTATTTCTATGGCAACACCTGCTGCAAACGATGCGATTACCGAGCGATTGAACCGCAACAAAGTGCAGCTGGTGCTCCAGAATTAATACACAATAATATCCATAGCATATACCCTTGAAAACTGCAGGCGGGTTTTATCGCACTTATCATGAAGTCGGAGGCGTGTAGGAGATTTCGCTCGTTGCACCATCTTACCATTTTCACTGGGGCTATGACAGTTCGGCGCGCAACATCCCGTCATATAGTGAAAGAGCTGCGGGTATGTGGTATCACATCGGTGCCATTGAAGTGCGTGTTAAAGCGCACCAGGTGATCGAAATTATCCGCAGCCCTTCACTAAGGCGTATCTCTGAGCCGCTTTGAGAAGTTAAAACCCAAAACCAACCGTTGGTTATACACTGCACAAAACACCTGAGATTACACGCATCTCGACAAGCACCATCGAAGAAGCTGCAGCGAGAATTAAACAGTGCCGAGGTCATTGGGCTTAGACGGCCGGAACCTACAGAGTGCATTGCTTGCAAAGGGTTGGCTTCTCCGCAGCGCAGTGGAGCCACTTCTGACCACGTGATGGCGCTCGGCGAATAGCGGCGCTAGTGTCGCTGGAATCCCTGGAGGCGGAACGAGCGGCGCCCGGAAAACAGTGGCGCAACTCTGCTACCTAAAGGTAGCATATACAGTAACTCTAAGTGCAATGTACTGAGAAAACAGCGCAGTGTGTCGTCCTCTTTTTTGTCCGTGTGTCCTCGCGCTGGTAGTATATATTGTCATGAATTTTCCAACAAGCCCGAGCCGAAGCCGAAGTCCTTGTGAAGAAAAAGAAGATGTCTTTCGCCTTCCGAGTCATCTTAGGTGAATGCACAAGGGACCCTGCGAGCTTTTGCTTAAAAACAAATCGTTTTAGTTGAGTGGCTCGAGTAATTTGGTAACTAATAATAATGAATATAATGAACACTATGGAGCCTTTGATATTCCAGGAAGTTGGCGAGGTGCCCTTCCGCTTTTGTAACTCTCTCATTTCCTTCTTCATTTTCCTGGAAAAGCCTTTCTCCAAGGAAGGCTAAGTGGCGCTCAGGGAACCTTGCATTCCTTAGGCGCTCCGCCTCTCTTGCGAAACTTTTTTCCATCAGATGAGACACGACTTCCTGAGTGACGCCCTCAGGCAGGACACCGCCACACCATCTTTCACAACCTTTGAGATTCCCGAACGGTAATCAATCAAGGGCTTCGCACTACGGGGGAGCATACATCCAACATACATGACTCGCCACAAAGCTTAAACACAAGTCGAGAAACTGTATGCGTCCATTATTCGGCACTTCACATGTGAATTCAAGCCCGCCCCCTAATTCTCTAAACGCTTTCAAGACATCCACCCTCGTATCCACGCACCTATAGTCCTCTACCAACACCAATCATCAACATACCTAAACATTTTAGTTACAACACTTTCTAAAGCACAATCCAATGCACGATCAACCATGCTCAAAAATATTTCACTCAAAACAGGCGCGACACACGACCCTATACAAATTCCAGACTTTTGAGTAAAAACACCGCCTTCCCACCCAATTACTGTGGAAGACAAATACGCAGACCGAAGTTCAAGGAAGGCACTCGTCGACACACCACACCTTTGCCGTAATTCCTGTTCGTTATTGTCATCCCTGATGCAATTCCTTACACTCACAAGTAGCCTGTCATGCGGCAGTGAATAGATGTGCAGGACTTGTTCTATTCACTGCCGCATGACAGGCTACTTGTGAGTGTAAGGCGTACCGTACTTGTTCGCGTAATATCAGCGCCGACGGCTAACTGCTGACTAATTTTGGCTAGTTTTGGAATAACTATTGTCTAATGTTGGGTACCCCTAATAATGTAACATACGTCTACTGCTATGCCACCGCCCCATTTTAATAAATGCTTCGCACTGTAGTTACCCTTACAAAACTTCGGCGAAGGGCAGCTCCCATTCTGTTCCGACCACTAAATCCATTTTCGTCGCGTTTGCGTCGGTTTCTGTTTATAAGCGCCTCTAAGAAGAAGTGCCCAGAGTGGCAACAGCCGGTTCACCTTGTCGAGGAGCTCGACGCGAGGCAGGGAGACGACGCTGGCGATGACCGTGTAGGTGACGAAGCGCTCGTAGTCCATCAGCTCGTAGCAGGTGAAAGAGGACACCGTTTCCAGGAACAGGCTGGCGGCCTTCTTGAAGTCCCGCACCGCGATGCTGTACAGTCCCAGGTACACCTTCAGCCGGTTCCTACGGTCCCAGTCGCCGCGCTCTTCAATCAGGCTGCAAGAACGCGTGGAAGATTAGACGATCGAGTTTCTCGATGACGGTTCACCTATAGAAGTCTAATCTATAGACCTATTCCATGTTTGTAAACAGCGGTAGGCGCCGTAAAGCCGTCGACGTACTGAGGCGCTTGTAGCCTCCCGCCAAGGCTCCCCGTCGCACTGTACTCGGAGGCAGCTTTGCAACTGCTGTGCCAGTTGTCACGTGATCATAGAGGGTGGTGGCGAGCTTTGGGCTGGGTGGAGCCTGCGCGCCGCGACGTCGCTGCAAGCGCCTCAGTATCTCGACGGCGCCTGCCACTGTTTACATACATGGAATAGGTCCTAGAAGCGAAAGTTGGGCTAGTTGGTGGTTCATGCGCAGCAGACACCAAAGGCCTAGTCACGTGGCACACCAAAGGCGTCTGCTGCGCAGACGCCTTTGGTGTGCCACGTGACTAGGTAGGCTGCTTGATATATGTGCGTGTGCTTTCCAATAAAGTTTAGGCTAGTTGCGAGTTCAGCGCCTTGTCGTCTCTTCTTCAATCCTTGTCTATATTTCGCGCTGTTTTTACATTCCAAGCATGGAATAGGTCTACAGATGAGCGGTTATATTGCTCGTCATGTAGTTACAATTTTTAACAGCGGAGCTGTTCTAGGGCTGTGCCTGGCGACAGATAAGTGTCCGCGTGGCATTTCACGCTTCGGTTTCCAGATACCCATGTAGATGGCGTAACTTTCTCGATTGCAAATAAAGCTGTAGGCGCGCAGTGAGAATGATAAGCGCAGCTCGAGCTTGAATGGGTCCTAATGTCATTGTAGCAGGGTCGGATGTGGCAGGGGGCTGGCCACACATCCCTTCCCGTGCGTCTCTACTCTGCAAAAAACGTAATCACAGCTGAAACCAACGCAAACTCGCAAACATCACAGAAAGTCACGGAAAATCACAACGGAAACTGGAGAAGCACAGCTACGCTGTTTCTGCGGAATTGGCTCTGGGTGGACCTGGGCTACGTTCTTCAGACTTAGTTGGATTTAGGAGTGGTTTTCCAAGGTTCCCGGCTGTAATTTAACGTATCTTAATCAGACCCGCAGTTTTCCTTTGAAGAAATCAAGGCAATGAACTTATACACGAGGCAACAAAAAAGCGGAACGCATGGTGCTTAACTCTTTCACCACAACGAAAATGGACGTGCAGTCAACGTCAGAAGTTAAAGAACCACGGGATAAGAGAAAGCTGAATATTCTCTGCATTCGGCGGGACAGCCTTGAATGTAGATTTGCGGCCTCTTCCAAAGCACGCTGACAACGTGTACTGTGCAGTTCGACCGGATACAGTCACAAATTGGCTGAGAAATTTAAAGTTCTTTCGAAACCTAGTGGCGTCTGAACTTTTGACGCCGAGTGCACTTTGAACAATTCCAATGAGGATCTCCGGAAAAGTCCGAGACCACAAATAAAATTTCCTACGTGCCAGTTATTGTCCCTGGAACTCTTGCTGAAGCGATATAAGCAATTCACGAAGGTTGTAGAATATTGGTGTCTGATTTATACTATACTTTCGACTATTGCGAGTCAAAACGAATGCACGCTGTTTTGAACATTACAATATGCGGTCGAACGCTCGTATACGAACGTTGCTTGCTGTGAAGCAAGCAACGTCGGCTCGCAATTTGCTGATAAATTTGCTGATGTTGTGGTTGCTTGTATTTTGCTTGCTTGTACTTTTCCTGTTTACTTGCTTGTATTTTATTTGATTTTTTTTTCTACATGACCACGTGTGTGCGGCCAATCTGCTCAGGGTCAGGAATCCCGTCAAGCTGCTTTTTAGCAGCTTTTAATTCCTGTCCTTGCATCTTTTTTTCACTTTTTTTTAATCTGATTCGCATTTTGTTTTGTGTTGACCATTACCGTTGTATGAAAATATTGAACCATTGCACTTTAACATTGTGCTTCAACACGATTGCTGAAAAAGATTGCTAAATAAACTGAACTGAAGTGAACTCACCACTTGGCCCTGTCAATGCTGCGGGTGATGAGGTCGTGGTCCATGTAGAAGAGACCAATGCGGATGATGTGGAAGAGCACGTCCAGCCGGTGACCGAGACCCACCGTCTTCTCGTACGTCTTGTTGAGCTGCGCCAGCGCCGCATCCTGCCGGCACGTGGAAAACGAAATGCTTAGCCTCGTCCCGAATGGGAAACAAGAAAACAATGTACAAGTAGGAGAATAGGTGGGCCATAATATCGCAACAACTATGATTGAGGGATTGGGTTCATATTCGCTAGTATTATTGTCACCGCGCATGCTCAGTACCGATAGTCAGTTAAGGGGCATTCCAGCTGCTTTTTGGACGTCTCATAGGCAGTCACCGTAGCAGCTGCCCGACGCTTCACAGCGAACCGACGCTCCACGCAAGTATCCAGCAAGTTCGAAAACATTTCCCACTCATAATTGCTCGTGCTTTAAAGCAAGCTACCCATTACATAGTATGCACTAAGTGATTGAAGTACGCACTAGGGACAGGATATCGCTATCGCGTTCAACTCTTAAAGGCGGAGCTTAAGTGTCCCCCCAATTTTTTGGGGGGGTGGGTGTTGGGGGGGGGGGGGGTCACGCATAGTTACAACTGCCCAGAGGGAATTATGGCGGCAACCAAGAAGCCTTCGTTGGAAAAATGCATAGAAGGGAGACATTTCAGCGCGTCGATGTATTGTGCTAACGTCTCATTTTTTTGGTACCCCTGGTGTCTGATGCCGGCGATACTGAGGCGGCAAGTAAGAGCTACTTCGCGCCCTTTGGTCAGCGACCGGTGCTTACCAATGGTATCAGTTGCGTAAATGTGCATGCAACCGCGGCCACCTCTGACGCTATATTTCTTTCTCTATGCCGAGCTTGTCGGCCTGCTTCGTACCTTGTCACCGATGCGGCTCAGGTACTCCGCCTTGAGCAGGTAGCCATCGCGAACCTCCGTCTCGCTCGAGTTCTTCTCGGCGTCCGCGATGGCCGCGTCGAGGCGCGCCAGCTCAGCTGCGTTGGCAGCCCTCATCTTGGCCGCCAGCGTCTGATCGATGGTCCAGCCCAGATCGGCGCACGTCTCCTCGTAGAAAGGCGCCATGTCTACAGTGAACCGTGCATGGACAGAAAATGAAGAAAGCAACAAATTGTTTCCGGCTTGAGCGTGAATTACGGTGCATCCAATTGGCTGAATTTCACACTGCGCGGATCTCAAAGTGTAGTTACGGGAAGCAGGCCCCGTAGCCAGAAATTTTTTTTCGGAGGAAAGGGGGGGCACCTCTTGAAAACCTTGAAAACCACATATTTTCGTTATTTATTCTCGGTAAAACACCCCCCCTCCATTCAAATTTGAGGGATCCCAGCCTCCAGCCCCCCCCCCCCCCCCTGGCTACGGGCCTGACGGGAAGATTGAGTGAATATAGTTATACACTCAAGAGAAAATGTAGGGGAAAGTTATTCGTCGTTTTCAAAAGGTAAAGTAAAAGTGAAGAATTTAAAAAGTAAAGAATCTAGGCGACTTTAATGTTCCCTTTAAGCGTCTTCAATGGCGCTCGGCCGTAGCGTTTGGTTCACTTCCCTTGCTTGTGCCCGCATATCCAATGCGGGTATGCGCCACGAATGATTTTATACGAACTGGCTGCGACGCGTCAGGCATGGGTCGTGGATAAAGTAAGTCGTCTCACAGCCAACGCACCGACACCGCACCGAGACCTCTACCACTTCACTTAGTCGGACATATCTGGAAACTATTCAGTACTAAAGCTATGCCCTGATACCATATCTATTAAAAACGTTAACTACAATCGCCCACATTATACGGTTTTATTTTTATTTTTATTTATTTTGAACATACTGCGGTCATTCGAGACCAGGCAGGTGGGAAACAAAACAATTATGGAAACATAAAAAGATCAAAGAAATAATCCAATTTTACAGGGATACACAATGGATGATGCATCAATATATAAAAAAAAATACAAAAAACGTACAAAAAATACAAAGTGACACAAATGAAGCAATGCCTTGAGTAGAAAATCAATATACATATATACTTTACACATTATATTTATACACACTGAAACGCGTCATGTAATGAGCAAATATTCAGCAAGAGTGGTTAGAACAAGTCTTTAGAAAAAAAATAAAAAGGAAAAAAAAAGGCTTTACAATAACCGGTAGAAGTCATGGTTAAGATGCTCCGAGCAATGCTCTTTCAAAGTCATCTGATGAAACAACATCAGGTGGCAAATTATTCCACTGAATAATTGTTCGTGGAAACATTCCACTGAATACGCTTTTCGCAGAATTTCAGTTCCAAACACCGAAAGTAGGTCTCTAGATGGTGCCGCTCACGAAGCAAGAGCCTTACTCGGTGCTCGTATCACACAATATTGCATAAGCAATACGGAAGTGAGAAATTATGGAAATAGGAGAAATAAAATTCTGGCAGAGAATTCAAGTGGTCTCTTCTCGTTTGTCGCTCAGGACTTCGGACACTCGCAACGCAGTAAACGTGAAAAATGAACGGGTTGCATTGGATTCGCGTTGCCATTAAGCACAACCACACCAACGTAATCACAGGCTGTCTTTATGGACAACTTTGATCTTTCCCATTTGCATTGTTCATTTCACATTTAAACACAATATCGCTGTCCATTTCCACACGTTTCCTCTGGTCATTACTATACTGGTGCACAGGAGCGTTCTTGCAAGGGAACGCTGGCCGCTAGCTACTATTGGGTAGTTATAATATAGGGTACCCAAAGAATCGCGTTATGGCTTGTCGCCACTGCGCATGCGTCATACGCTAACGTCTTGGGTACGCACATTTTATTTCGAACATTACGCAAATAGCGTACGTACTCAAGCAACAGAACACTTCGAACCATGTTACAGTAATCTCTATTAAAAAGAATACCAGTTATCGCGTGGCCGCAAGCCATTTTGTACATACTAAGCCTGGGCGTGCACACACGGACACAAGTGAGAGGTCAAGGCAAAACAAACGCCGACTAACAACTGCAAAGGCGCGAACGACAGAGAACTAAGAAGGCACGAGAACTTATCTGCGCAGTCTTTTAGAAGGAATACTTACCAACTAGCTCAGCTCTGTTATTCTAACCATTGAGTACATACTGCGGTACGCGTGTAGGTTACGCAGTACTGTGCCGTAACATGGCGTAACAGACACTCAGTGTAGCTGCCTGTAAGGAGTTGTATTGGCTGTTTGGTCACCTAGGATGTTACAGGGCCAGCTACAACGGTTTAGCTATATACTACTTCATTATGGTTGTGCATATTAAGTTAGTCCTCTACAGCAATAGAATTACGCCGTCGACAAATTTGTCAACAGAATTACGGCCTCACGCGGAGGCCGAAAGACGCCAAGGCAAGACGGCCATGGAGGGTACTCACTCTGATCGGTGATGGCTGTCATGAGATCTTGCTTGAGCTTGTCGTTGTGAGGCTCGTGGCGGGCTAGCAGGAACCTCATCTGTGCCAACTCGAGGTTGGGATTCTTCTCCAGGCTCTCGCCTTCCATATTTTCCAGCGGCATGGTGAACAAGGGCAGGCTCCTAGCGCGACGAACGTAGAATGCGCCTCGGACGCTTCGAACTCCTCGTCGTTGTCTTCTTCTCGTTCTGCTGGTAAAGCACGAACGCCAAACGCCCGCGAGCTAGCTGCACGAGCCGGCAGGCGCAATGCGAACGAAACGCTGAAACGGACTGCGAGACGCGTCTCGCAGTGCTGCTGTCAACCGAGCAAGACGCTGAAGGGAAGCTAAGGGCTTGCTCTGTAATCATGGACGCTAGGGCGCCTCGATGGCAGCGCTGGCATTGAGACTCCGGACTCACGGATGTACTGATCAGCGGAGAAGCCACGCTTGCTTCGGCCGCGTGTTTTTCTGCGTTAAGTTCTGCTTTAATATGCACTCATTCTGGCGAAAGATGATTGCGTCGATGGCTTTTAATGTTAAGTGTGCGAAGCAGGGCACGGTTTAACGTACGTCAGTCAGTCGGTATCGCTGCCTTTACATAACAGAGAATTCCTGTGTTTGGTCCCCGTAAGAAAGCGTTCAATTGGAGTATAAGCCCTGAACAAATATTTACACATACAATTTCAAGCTTCATTATGAGGGCAGCATGATGGTCGCCAGCTTTATAACTGAAAATGCGTTCTCGTGTTTGGGAAGCATTGGATGTGTGCCACAGTGTTAGCCAATCTTGCAGGTTGGGTATGTGACACTGTTAAACAACTATAGCTAATTGCTTTGATTCTTTCGTCCGTTTGCTGTATGGGCACGCCTGTCCGTGGTGTAGCGTTGTTGTTGTTGTTTTCCTCCAGATATGGCTCATACCCATGGAGGGGATTGGCCAAGTAGAAGGTGAATTTTCCCGATACTTACTGTATTCTGTTATTCCTAGGTGCGCTTGTTAATTATTGATTAAAGTGCCAATTGCCGGTAATGAAATATCTAATGCACGCAGAATTTAGAAAGAGAATCGTTTAGTCGCAGTGGCTCGCCATCGCTATATGCCTAAACCGGGGATGCCTAAACCGACCACCAAATTTAGATACCTTTTTAGGTAAATACAGGCTCTCTAATACTTTCGAGCAATGGGAGGCACAGCTCGCCAGCTCTGACCCGGAGGTACAACTTGCGCTCCTGGGTCACGTCAGGCAGGCGGCAGTAGCCAGTGGAGCCCTGGACTTGGGGCTCCACCCATCGAGCTCATGACCCCTTGTCCCAAACCCTTAATAAAGTTCTTCTTCTTCTTTCGTCCGTTCGTATTAGGACATATCTGCACGCTCCTGCCACCGAACGCGTCGCTCGCTCGTTGGTTGGTTGCAGTTTTTACATCGCGGCTGCTGACGTCAAGTATAAACGTGCATCTTTCCTTTTAATGCTCAGCATATACTTTGGAAAGGTCTCTAGGAAAAGAAGAATAAGAAGAAACTTTTGTTCAGGGAGCCACAGTGGAAGGTTAACAAGAACAAGAACAAGAATGGAGTAAAGGGGAATTGAATAGATAATTGGGTGGGGCCCTAGGTCCAGTCACGGCCGTGGTCCAGTGCTCCACTGGCTTTCGCCGCCCTGCAGACCTGATAATCTAATAGCGCAGATTGCGTTCGGCGTTTCCGGGTACGAGCTGGCGAGGTCTTCCACATCTCATGGGGGTGTGAACTAAAACCAGTAGGTTTACATAAATTTCTAAGCATTAAAAAGGAGCTGTGGGAGGCTCATCCGGAAGGGCGTGCGCGTATGCGTGCGTGTCACAGCGAGAAAACGTTACCAAAAAAATTCCCCAGCTCCCGCTAAAGGGAACCATGTGTGGATGCGAAGCAGCACGGAGATAATTAGCTTGAGCGGGAGGAACGTCGCCGCTCTCATTTCACGGCAGTGGTCCGGGCGCTCATCGCGGCGCTGCACAGGAGAGAGAATGAGGCGCGCGCTCCGTCATTTTCATACCGCGGAACTACCGTGGCGTTTCCAGCAGTCACACCACCTGTCGTGCGCGCCGCTCCGTAGAGGATTCCTAGAGGAAAGGACGGGGGGGGGGGGACCATACGAGAGGAGAGAGGGGGAGAGGACGCTCATGCGCTCTGGGGATGTGGGACGCCGCTCCGTAGAGTAGATGATTCCTAGAGTAGAAGGAAGGGGGGTGAGTGTACGAGAGCATAGGGGAGGGGACGTGAATGCGCTGTGGGACGGGGGGGGCCGCTCCGTAGAGTAGATGATTCCTAGAGGAGAGAAGGTGGGTGAGCGTAGGAGAGAGAGGGGGGAGGGGACGCGCATGCGCTGTGGGACGCGGAAAGGAGGGACGGACTAAGCCCCCTCCAAACACATGCAAGCAATAATAACGAATGGGGTCAACCTGGGCGACAGACACCACCTGCCTAGCCATTGCTAAGCAGCCTCTCTGTGCTCTCGGCCATGACTCAAGGAATGGGGTCAACCTGGGCGACAGACACCACCTGCCTAGCTATTGCTAAGCAGCATCTCTGTGCTCTCGGCCATGACTCTGATGACTATGATAGGGTTGACGGCCTTCATATTACTACAGTGTTCTGGTTCGCATAATGGGCGCTTCCCTACTTCATGAAAGTGGCCGGACGCAGGACGCGGAACGGGGGACGCCGGACGGACATAGCCCCGAGCATAAGATGCTTCGCATCTAAAAACAGATGCCACACAATATGTTACACGCGTTCTCTGAGCTCTCCCAACGACCATGACTTGCCCGTTGCCTCTAACCCCTCTCTCCACCCCCCGCCTTTCCCACCCACAGTAAATCATCTGGAGGCGAATCCAGACCCGAACTCTTCCCCCTCCTCAGGTCCAATCTCACAGTGCCCCATTTTTCCCGGAATTCACTCTCTGTGGAAAGTCGCCGGCCGCCTAACACCACATTATCCTTGGGTACCCTGCCGATCCTGCACAGCAGGGGCAGCCCACCATCAGAGCAGGTGAGGAATGGGAGGCCCTCCTTGCGTCGCAGAATCTGGGCACACAACTTCGCTGTGTGACCCGGGGTGCCAGTGCCCTGGCCCTGCGTGGTCTGGACCATAGGTCGGCACTTTAAGGGTCTACTCACTCTTCATTATGAGAGTGAGTAGACCTTTAGTAGTGAGTGAGAACTCACTCACCACAATTTTTCCAGGGTTCGCCCGCACTCACGTTCATACTCAAGCCTACTCACCCTCATGAGTGCTCACTCACGTTCACATTCACGTCGACTTACACTCATGAGTCCTCACTCGCGTTCATACTCACGACTACTCACACTCGTAGGCCCTCACTCACGTTCACACTCACGTTCACACTCACGTCCACTCACACTCATGAGTACTCACTCACGTTCACACTCACGTCCACTCACACTCATGAGTATTCACTCATACTCACACTCACCACGTTCAAATGAGTGTGAGTGAGTGCACTCATGAGTGAGTGTGCCAAGCTATGGGACACATACGCGTAATGAGATGGCCCCACTCGCATTAACCCACCCCATTTCTTCATGTGGTGTGTCTCATAATGAGATTATGCTTTTCATATTCATATTTATTTCAGACAATGACAAATAACAAGATGTACATTTGTCTTGTCTAGGAGGGTGACAAAAAGGCACGAATGCCTGACTGAGTGTCACACCCCTTTCTAGACACACATAACTCAAACAGAGGCCGTTACAGGAGTATAGATTAATACATACACAAGATTACATATACTACACATATTTGGTAATACATATACAAGATGACTACAATTATACAATTATGCAAGTGCAGTACAGACATTTAAGAGCCCAACAGAAATGTAAATACAGACTGCAGCAAAAAAAAAAAACACACACACACACACACACACAAAAGAAACAGAATTATTTTTGTATTGATAAAAGGCATGCAGCAAACTTTTTTTTTTTGAAGCATTTCATGCGCATCGTTTCTTGTGTCATATTTATGACGGTAGGATGAGGATTTAAGAAGTCCGTTATTACGTAAGATTGCTTCTGCATGCCATAGTTAGTCCGTGTAAAACATTTGCCATAAATGGTTGTTCTAGTTTCGTAAGTGTGTCCCCTTCGAAATAAATTGTCGATGAAAATTATCCTGACATAACTTTATTTTCTGAAATATTACAATGCCTATCTTCTGTTTCAGTATGTGTTGCATTGTTAATATATTATTCGCCTTGAAAAGTGGCGCGGAGTGAGTTATATAAGGCAAATTTTCAAGAACTCGCAAAGTACGTTTTTGTAGGATATACAGCTTATTAATATTTGTTTTTTATTGTTGTTCCCCATACAAGGAGGCAGTATTGTAAATGGGAATTAATTAGTGCGTAATATAGCTGAATTTTTAACCACCGCGGCAAAAGTTGTTTTACTCTACTTATAATACCTATTGAACGTGAGATGCGTCTTGCATGGTTATCAACATGAGGGGACCAGCTGAGATTTTCTTCTAAAAGAACACCGAGAAATTTATGTATTCTTACACGCTCGATAATCTCACCACGGAATTTCAAGTGTACGTCATTCCTGATAGAATTGTTTCAGGAGCGAAATATTATATATTTAATTTTCTTGGTATTTAGTTCCAGTTTATTTACAATAAGTCACTGGATTTATTGAAATTACTGAGCCATTTATTAGCCTGCGAACTGAAGAATATCCAATTTCTCCCCTGAAAAAAATAAAATACATTCGTGTCATCGGCGTAAAGAATTATATCGGGCCTGAACGGAACATTTCCTATATTATTTATACATAATAAAAAAAGAAGTGGTCCAAGAATGGAACCCTGAGGAACACCGTATTTAATGTCCCCCCAAAACTGATTTTGAATTATGAGTGTCTGTGTAATGGTAGCGGTTTGTCAAATAACTACGTATTAGGTCAAAAGCGAGTCTCCTGATACCATATTCGCTCTACTTTTTTAATAAGATCTCATGCTTAATAGAGTCAAATGCTTTTTAAAGTCAATAAATATCCCTAAGGTATACATATTGTCTTCGAAATTCTGAATGATTTTTTCCTTGATAGTTGTAAGCGCCATTTCACTAGACTTCCCTTTCTGAAAGCCATATTGGTTATCTGTAAGTATATAATTTTTAGTGCAGAATTTTATAATTCTTACATCAATCATTTGTCCAAGAACTTTTGAAAACAGTGGCAATATCGAGATTGGTCTGCAGTTGTTCATATCATTCCTATCACCGCCTTTAAATTTAACTGTTACTCTAGCGATTTTTAGTTTATCAGGGAGCACACCTGAAGCCCAAAATGAGGTTACATATGTGTGATAAAGGATTGCTGATATTATCGACAGCTGCTTTTATCGACTCGGCTTTTATCTCGTCCTCGCCACATGCGTACGTATTCTTTAATTTTAGTATTTGGAATTTAATCTCATGTTCTGTTGTTGGCTCCATGAAAAGAGACTTCAAAGAGCTACGCATAATGTATGACCTGTAATTATGAGTGTCAGAGTTCTCTCTTAGCGATGCTCCACATTTTAAGAAGCGTTCATTAAACTTATTAGACAAAGATACCCCTTAATATGCTATATACCCTATCTACAATTTCAGAGACGCTGATTTGCTCTTTTTGCGGTAATAGGCCTTTTAATGTTTTAGCACGGAGAACCCTAGAACACACCGATGGAGAGCAGCTAGAATTTAGATCTTTCCATGCAGGGATCCGGAGTTGGTTCATGTCTGTTTAGTGGATAGACCATAAGAGAGCATTGCTGCGTTTATCATCTGTTCAAATTCGAAGGTCTGCAGGCAATGTCTCCTAGCTGGTGGCACGCAGCTAGGAAACATTTTGGCCATGAATATTTCAGCTAAATAGATATGTCAAGCTTCTAGACACATTGACAACTGCGCCAGAGATAAAGAAAATCAGCCCTGATGCGTGATTATAATCACGCATTTTTCAGTTTTGCATGTCTTCATATGCACACACACATACAAGCGCGCGCATGACCATAGATAAAGAGCGCTTGAACACCCCCCCCCCCTCTCTCCCCGTTCGAAAAATTTCTGGCTACGTCCCTGACTCCAATATGTTTAAATTGTTCAGCACAGTTGTGTCTTTGGTGACAAAATGTAGATTTCTGGGATTATACTATAGTAATTGCGTATCGCCCTGTGGTTTACTGATATGCTGAAACTGTACTGCGCATTTTTGAAATTCATTCCGTGCTAAATTTCAGGATAACTCGTTGAAAATACACGGCATGGCATATTACCACGCTACTATTTCACTACCAGAGATATTGCATGGCGTGGCAGAAAAATAAATCTGTCGACTGGAGGGAGAGTTAGAACCAGGCTACGACTGTAAGTCATCGCCTCCACACTATGCCCCGCGAATGGATACAGATATCCTTTATTAATAGCCCACGAATAGACAATGATTTCATTATACGTGCTTTCGTTATCTGAATGGAATGGTAGGCGCCGCTGTCGAAAACGCGCCTGAGGTATGGACGCCCGGAGTAAAGTCGATGGCAGGCAGTTATAAATCTGTAAGAATGACAAAGGCAGGGCCTGAGTGGCCTATATACTCCCATAACGTGCAACACTCTGCAGCTTCGGTCATTGGTAATGGGGCTTTCTGGCCAGAGAAACTTCAAGCGCTCCGAGCGCCACCTTCCGGGCTGAACGACAAGTCCAGAGATATCGGCAGGCGCACCGTTAACGTATAATTTCCAATTCGCACGCTTCTATTGTGACCGCGTGGTGGCGCTAAAAACACAAGGCTGCCTTACTGATCGCGGGAAACCGTTCGGTCTTGCTACCGCCGGTGTAAGCCGTCCTAGGCGCCTGTTTCAGTAACCATTGTTTCAGTATTCACTCTTACACATCTTTACGACCTTGACGGTGACGTGCTGGCCGTATCGCAGCGCACCGGCACAGTCTCTCGCACCCTGCCTTAGGAAGCGGTCGTTACTGTCGGCGACGCAAGACCGGTGCTTCCACAGCCAACGCGTCCCCGGCGACGGCTGCCGGGCAGGTCGAGGACGGGAGGACCGCCGGAAGGACCTGAAGCAAGGCCCGTCGCCCAGAACACCGGGTGTCTCCCCGCGACGAATAAAGCCAGAGATCGGCGCGCTCGCGTCCCTTTCAACTGTCCTTGAGTCGCCAGCGTAACGTCCACAGGCGCCATCATGAGCGACGACTTCGAGTCCGTCGACCGTGCGGACAGTTTGGAGGCGTTGAGCTCAAAAGACGACGAAGACGACATGGCGGAACCCATCATAGCGAGTGCGGACGTCGAGCAGGAGCACAGCGCCTTCACCAAGGGCATCATAGCGGTCGTGGGTTCGCAGGCGAAGCCGCACATATGCTACCGCTATCCGGTAAGCAAGCCCATTTTATAACTCCCAGAGGCATCTCTTTTGTCTAGTGTCCTGGTAACAATGAAATGGGGTTTGCACTGTGAGTACCAGAAAGAGCAGCGCGATAAAAAAGAGAGGTGAAGATTCGTGGTGCGCTCGCCGCTCTATTAGTGGTCAGTTGTGACGGCGGGAACAAAGAAAAAACGTATATACAAAAATGAAATAATTACGAGAAACTAGTTTTACGACTAAGGCTACACAGACCCTTATGTAAGAATGCCTCCTTGGAAACATTAGTAATGCAGGCGTAGGAAAGAAAAAAAAATAAATGAAAGTACCTTAGCCCACGCCACAATGCCTCCTTAGGGAGACGCAGTTATTTGCTTTTGAAGAGTACGTTAAGACAAAGACCTTCACACCATAATTGTTTTTATTCTCATCAAATAAATGGCCCCCCATGGCCGGCAATAGAACTTGCCACCTGGTGCGTGGTATCATAATATCATAGACACCAAGCCTGCACAGCGGTTGACTGTATGATATAGTGCGACTATAACGTATCGCTCAACACTTGCTTTGATGATGAAACGCGAAATTTTTCGTTGAAAACACTGCGCTTGCGTGTGCAAATTTGCTATACAACAACAATTAAGTGTATACTAGTATTCACACGCAATAAAACCACTAAAACCACCGTATTAAAGTGAAACATTTAAGTAATGGTAGTTAAAGCAGGAGTACGAGACCTTAAATGAAACAGATTGTTAATTATAAGAAATGCGCGTTAAGGTGGTCGCGAAATTTATCTTTGTTGTGTTAATCTAATATGGCATCGGGCAAAGTCGTTCCACAAGCGGATGGCACGTGACAGGGCAGATGAGTTGCCGATGTGGGACACAAAGGGAGCGAGGCGGCAATATATGTAATAGAAGGAAGGAAGGAAGGAAGGAAGGAAGGAAGGAAGGAAGGAAGGAAGGAAGGAAGGAAGGAAGGAAGGAAGGAAGGAAGGAAGGAAGGAAGGAAGGAAGGAAGGAAGGAAGGAAGGAAGGAAGGAAGGAAGGAAGGAAGGAAGGAAGGAAGGAAGGAAGGAAGGAAGGAAGGAAGGAAGGAAGGAAGGAAGGTAGGTAGGTAGGTAGGTAGGTAGGTAGGTAGGTAGGTAGGTAGGTAGGTAGGTAGGTTAGCCAGTCCTTAGACCGGCTGGCTACCCTGTGCAGGGGGAAGGAGTAAAGGGCGATAAAAGGTGAGAGAAAAAGGATGTTAAAAAAATGATGAAGAAAACAAAAGAAAAAAAGAAGGAAAGGAGACTACGACGCTGTTGAAAGCCTGTCTCTAAGACCGGTTGTCCGCAGGAAATGCAACAATGCTTTCAAAGCCTTCCATCCTGATGACGGACTCGGCCAGTGTCACAGAATCCCTCGTTCCGACAAAGGGCAATTATCCATTCTATCTAACCAACCGGAAAGTTCTTGTCTTGGCGCACTGGAACGGGGACACTCACACAGAAGATGTAATGAAACCTGATTGGATCAAGCGGGCTAGGCGCTTCTCCTTCGCCGCTGCATTTCAAAGAGTGCGTTGATCGCTACTACAAATTACAGTAAGCGTTCGCGTACTAATTAAGCTGAAAGGCTTGCTGGCAGCACGCTCAGGCAAACACGAACACATCTTACTTGATGACCACGGCCACTGGCTTTCACAATAGTGGCGCGATTGAAAGAGCGAACAAACGCGAGCAAGCAGACTAAGCTGCATTATGGTGCGTGGAGATACGGGCATGCGTCACTCCCCCCCCCCCCTATTCACTCCTTAGAATCTCTTGAAACCACCACAGATTACTTTTTATTGCCATCAGTGGCGCAAGCACCGAGTGACACTCGTGTTTCTAATTCATACACTTGCCGGTCGAGCACTTGCTTCCAGCTTTCCGAATATTCCGAAGATGCGTTTTAAAAAACTGCGGGAAGTTTGCACTAGGGGTGCGCAAAGCTTGGCACAGCGAAGCACGGGGCCGTCGCCGCTCGTACTCCCCGTCGAACCGACACATCTGTGGTCGGCTACAACTTTAGAAGACAGGAGAGGCCCCGCCCAGATGACCGAAGCGCAGCAGCCAATTCCTCCGCGACTAAAGAAATAGTCCCGCTCAAAAAAAAAAAAGAAAAAAAAAGGCAGAAAAGAAGCAAAAAAAAAGCTAAAAAATTTACACCATCTTCCCAAAGGGAACCCTGATGGGATGCGAAGCAGCAGCGTTGCGCACGGGTGGCGTCACGGGTTGAACGGCGCCAACGCGGGTGCTGCGGTGAGCGCTGGAAGATTCGTTTGAAGCGATGGCTGGCGTAGGTCTTGTCGTTGCGTGTCAGGCGGCAGCTGCAGGCGCTGCGGCGAGCGCGCGGCAGGCGAGGGAGAGAGGGACGTCAGCGCGCACTGCGAGGGGAGCGTGACGTCAACGCGCAGCTGCGGCGTGACCTACTTGGCACCGCTCCAACATCCTGCGGCGAGGGGAGCGCGTTGCGGCGCGTTCGTACGGACGCACGGAGGGACAGCGTTACGCAGGCTGGTCAAAGAGCTGCTTCGCATCTAAAAAAAAGAAAAAAAATTACACTATCTCTCGCTAAAGAGAACCATGTGTAGATGTGAAGCAGCGGGCGCTAACGCTTACACTGGCGGCGGCGTTGACGCTGGCGCTCATCGCAGCGTTGCGCAGGAGAGAAAACTGGGGAGGCGCAAAGCAGGCAGTGATGGAGCAGTGTTTCCTACTGGAACATGCCAATCGCTGCTAATGGGCAATGAGAGACAGAAGACTCCGACTGGACACAGAGACCCGCACTCCGCTTTTAGTTAACGCGCACGCTGCGAATTTTTATTGTTCAACAACGCACAGGAGAAATCTCCCACCGGCACCACCTTGGAGGTCAAGATCCATTGCCATATATACGGGGTGGCCAGTGAAGGGTTGTGCAGCGCGAGCAGTCGGTTTTTAGATGCGAAGCATCTTATGCTTGGGGCTCTGTCCGTCCCTCCCGTGTCCCGCGTCCCCCCGTCCCGCGTCCGGCCACTGTCATGAAGTAGGGAAGCACTCATTATGCGAACCAGAACCCTGTAGTAATATGAAGGCCGTCAACCCTAACACAGTCATCAGAGTCATGGCCGAGAGCACAGAGAGGCTGCTTAGCAATGGCTAGGCAGGTGGTGTCTGTCGCCCAGGTTGACCCCATTCCTTGAGTCATGGCCGAGAGCACAGAGAGGCTGCTTAGCAATGGCTAGGCAGGTGGTGTCTGTCGCCCAGGTTGACCCCATTCCTTAATCTTGCTTGCATGTGTTTGGAGGGCGCTTAGTCCGTCCCACACCACCACAGCGCATGCGCGTCCCCTCCCCCCTCTCTCTCGTAAGCTCACCCCCTTTCTCTCCTCTAGGAATCGTCTACTATACGGAGCGTCCCACAGCGCATGCGCGTCCCCTGCCCTGTGCTCTCCTACGCTCACCCCCTTCCTCTACTCTAGGAATCATCTACTCTACGGAGCGGCGCATGCGCGTCCCCTCCCCCTCTCTCCTGTAGGAATACTCAACTCTACGGAGCGGCTCCGGCGTCCCACATCCCCCCACAGCGCGTCCTCTCCCCCCTCTCTCCTCTTGGAATCATCTACTCTACGGAGCGGCTCACGCGTCCCACACCCCCCCACAGCGCATGCACGTCCCCTCTCTCTCCTCTCCTACGGTCCCCCCCCCGTCCTTTCCCCTAGGAATCCTCTACGGAGCGGCGCGAACGACAGGTGGTGTGACAGCTGCTTACTCCGCTGGGGGGCGCCACGGTAGTTCCGCGGTATGAAAATGACGGAGCGCGCGCGCCTCATTCTCTCTCCGGCGCAGCGCCGCGATGAGCGCCCGGACCACTGCCGTGAAATGAGAGCGGCGACGTTCCTCCCGCTCAAGCTAATGATCTCCCCGCTGCTTCGCATCCACACATGGTTCCCTTTAGCGGGAGATGGGGATTTTTTTTCAACCAAGAAACTCGCTAGCAGACGCCGCCTGCGTCGGCGTCGCGAGGCGAGAGAGGGGGGAGCGTAGGAGAGAAGAGAGAGGGGGGTGACACGCATGCGCAGTGGGAGTGTGAACGCCGTGGGCAGGGATGCGTAGAGGAGAGAGGGGGGAGCGTAGGAGAGGAGAGAGAGGGGGGGACGCGCATGCGCAGTGGGAGTGTAGACGCCGCGGGCAGGGATGCCTATGGAGAGAGGGGGGGAGTGTAAGAGGGGAGAGAGGAGGGGAGGCGCATGCGCAGTGAGGGTGTGGTTGCCGCGGGGAGGCATGCCTAGAGGAGAGAGAGGGGGGAGAGGAGGTTTTTTTATTTTTACTTTTTTAAAGGGTTTGCGCATGCGCAGTAAGGGTGGGCACGCGGCACACCACCACCACCACCACCACCGGATTAAGCTTCGCCATAAAATGCTTCACATCTAAAAGCAACGTCCTGCCAACGATCGGTCGTTTGCGCGCTGAACTGGCAGCAACGATGTGCAACCCTAGTACGGCGGGGTTACCGGCTGTCCGGCTCATGACGTCACCTGAAGTGCGCGCCTATTGGTGGAGGCTCGTGTGCATCCGCCTTTGAGGGGAAAATGCCGCTGCCTTCTAAAGTTGTACCCGACTATAGATCTTCGATATGCGCGGTTTCCTCCTCGAGAGTACGCACGTTCTTGGGACGCCCCATGACTCTCTGGACACGATCGGGCGCAGCCAGGTTGTGCACTATAGAGCGGAGATGGCGCGCGATGTCTCCGTTGGTGGGCGTGTCTTAGATACTGCGCATACGCGGCATGGCCAGGTGGTGCGGTATCTGATCGCTAGACGACGCGATGCTTGCTTCCACTTTATTTCTATCTTTCTTGGTCTCTATTTCTTTCTCCCTCTTTCGTTGATCTGCTCTCTTTCTCGCTTTTCTTTCTCTTTCTCTCTATTTCTCTCTCATTCTTTCTGTGCTATGCTTTACTCTCTCCCTTCCTCCTGTCCCTCCTCCTCACCATCTCATCTCTCTTCCTCACGCTCACTTCCCTTTCCCACCACTAGCGTGCCTGGATAGCTGAGCGGCTATAGGACGCTCGCCATCGGATCGAGGGTAGGCGGGTTCGAATCCCGCGCGAAGAATTTTTTTCGGCTAGAATTTCTCTCGTTCTCTTTCTCTATATCTTTCTTTCTGTTTGTCTCTCTGTCACTTTCTCTCTCTCTCTCTGTACTAGTTCTCCCACAAATCAGGGTTATTACAGGCCGCGCCGAAGAAATCGGCGCACGTGTTCTGGAAGCGAAGCAGAAGAGGACGAAGAGAACGCGTGCCGGTTCATGATGGTGATGGTATTGGGTCACGACAGAAATCTTACGCCGAGCAGTAACACAGGTGGCTATACATTGGGCATACATAAAAAATACATCCCAAGAACACTTTTACACTCGCTAACATACATATAATTACTGCATTAGTACCTTTAGCTAGTTGGAAAATCTCTCATTAGAAGGAATTGGGGTTGATGGAGCTTATCCTATTGTCTAGTAGTTCGAGCAAACAAGTGCATACAATCCACTGAAAAAGTGTGATAAATATAATCTACTGAGAAGCAAAAAAAGGTAACAGACGAAGATGGCTTTCGTCTCCAGAGTCATCGTAGGTAAAAGCGACTTTCGTTAATTGCGGCCTAACACTGTCATAATCCCCACATTTACTGTGAGGGATAACGCCGGCTGCTCTATGCTACATGACAAAAAAAAAAAAGAAAAAAAAAAGGAGGAGCATATCCAGGGCATCCTGGTTTATTTGCACACTGCCACGTGACAGTTTGGTTTGGGAAAGTTTTCTTAGGCCACATTACTAAGATGTTGGTTGACTGTTTGCACGCGCGCTTGCTGAGGAACGTGTGCCCACAGTATAATTTTGGTTCGCTCCTTCTCCCTGTTGTCTTCAGGTCACTCCGGTCTACATCAGGCTCCCCAAGTCCATCAAGGAGGTTGGGGACATCTACATGCAGATGGTGATGCCCGTCGACTTTAAGAGGTGAGCCACGCCTCCATGTGTATCTACAGCCATGTACAGATTAATTACGAACCAATTAGAGCTAACTTAAACACGTTGATTCATTTCTTTTTGTTTTCGTAGGTACATGTAACGCTAGCATCATTTCAGCTTGTGCATTGTTAGTGTGGGGCTAAAGCATGCTGCGGCGACCGCACAACTGTATAAATCGGCACGAGATTATGAGAACTCTTGAGAAAACTGTACCGCTTTGTAATTACATGTTCGCGTTGCACTTGTCCAACAGTGTGTACAGAATGAGAGAAAGAGAAAAGGGATCACCTGGACTATATCGCACCGACTGAATATGATAAGTTATTATGATCAGCTAAGGTAGTGCGTGTCTTATACGAGTCCACAATCTTGTGGTAACTTTGCAACCTCGCGTCCAGCCTGTCAAGGGCCTAGGTTGTCTTTCACTCCTCATTAGGTATTGCAATAAACTGACGTGTAGAAGCCTTCCTCTGAGCAGGGTCCCCGTTCTAAGAGACGAGGAGACGCAGGCGTTCGCTGTAAAGGCTGAGCTCTATATCCCAGCAAGGCAGGTGGATCCCCGCGCTGACAAACCATGTAAGATGGCAATGAAAACCGTGTATTGACATTAAATGGGAAAAGTGTAACGGTTCCGTAGTTTGGCATTCGTATGACTTCTTTAGCGATAGCCTGTGCCCGCTGAATGAGTGCAAGAGTGGTCTCATAATGACGGAAGGGGTAGCTATTTGGTAAGTATTAATGATGAAAGAAGGCAAGGCGTAATTGACAGGTGCCGCTACACTACCTGAGCATGCGCAGGTCAGTCTTGTGTCTACTTTTCTTTCGACCACGGTGCGCTCTTTTAGCTGATAGTCGGCGTTTGTGCTGTCTGGTTCTCTTGAGGCCATATATGTGTGCTAAGGGGGCGGGTGGGGGGAGCATTAGTAGGGGCTTCCGCCCCCCGCCGTTAACTAATACCTCGTCTTTGCTCTGCGTTCTGATCGAAAGGGCCTCAGTGGGAGGGGATCGGGAAAGAGCGTGGGGACTGCTGATAAAGTTTCGTCCCCCCACTCCCATATGGAGAAACCCGTGCATGCCTATGCTTATGGGCATGTCTTCCCGCCTTTCTGCCTGTCATCAAGATACATTTGTAGTAGCTCGAAAGATTGGACAAATGAAGCGGTTAATACGTATGTGAGAACGTTTGTTTCGTTTAAAGACTGCGTACTTCAGGGTTGATGCGGAACTCTCAGCGACGCGTAACTTTCTACCTGCCTGCAGGGTGCACTGGGAGTTCACGCACTCGTCGGACAGGCACCACGTGTGGAACTCGACGGAGATCGTGAGCGCCGGCCACCACAAGGTGCGCGTCACCTTCCAGGACCTGGTGGACGGCAAGGAGGACAAGTACGAGTGGCACAACTCGGACGTCGGCTCGGTGGCGCCCGTCTTCAAGCCGCACAGCGAGCACTTCATGCAGCTGCACTACGACGACAAGGAGAAGCAGCTTGTGGTGAGTGGCGATGGCAATGCTGCGGCATTCGCAGTCTGAGCCACACTTGTCTAGAGCGGTAGAGGGCGTGGCTCTGGACGCTGGCGCCGTCCGCAGCTCCTACCTCCCATTGACTATAGGCTCCCGTTCCATGCTTGAATTAAAGTACATGTACCTTGCATATGGTCCGACTATACGTTTGGTATCAGTACGGCGTTCGTCTCTGGATATTTTTGCGAAGAACGGCTGCTGAAGCGGCCGCGTGGTTGCTCGAGACAATTCCTGATTCAGACTGTACATGGCCGCCCCCTTAAAAGGTGTCTGGTCGTGCTGCAAAGCTCGAGAACGCGGGTACGATTCCCGTTTACGGCGGCTGCATTTCGATGACGGTCGATGCCATCGCGTACCGCCCGCGTACTTGTATTATAAATCAATGTATTATAAACCATATCCTAGAGAGCGCAGTATCGAAAACTCCTGTCGCCATCTCGTGCTAAATAGTCACGTGACCTAAGCAGCGACGTCACGTATGACGTCATTGGTGGAGCGGCACTTAACTGTCGACTTTGGCTGTGGCTGTAGTTACGCTGGCGAACTGGAAAAGCGAAGCTAAATACTGCTTTGTAAACACAGTGCCTACTCAAATAATATTTGCCAGAGCACTTAAGATAAACCACATCGAGCTGAGTGGATGAGTGAAAGTGCTGTCGTATACGTGTGTAAACGGAGGGGGGGGGGGGGGGCGTTATTGATATTGTAGACGTTCCCTTCGCATTTGATATTTCGCTAGTGCTAGACAAGTGTCGATCCCTTGCCATTCAATATATCTTGATACAACCTTTCCTACAAGTCATCATACATGGGCCAGGCGCGAGCTTTGCGGCGGCAGTGCTACATGGTGCAGCGTGTCCGTAGAGATGCATACAGAGAAGCACGATAGAGGATCCCAGATGCATACGCTGCTCGTGCATGACGAGTTTCAGCAGTAGCATTACAATTTGTCCCAGGACTGCTTCAATTCCAACTGCATTCACTACGATATCGACCGCGATTTTATTTTTCGTAAGGACGAGTACCTCAGAGGGACACTAACGGTGAAACAATGAATCAATCTAGACCATTAAATTATTCTTCATAAACTCTGCTGTCGTTGATTTCAGGTGTATTAATACTAGGTAAAATGGAGGTCAAAGTATCATTTTTAGAACTTCGCGCCGAAATCTCTCCACATGGACGTTAGCGTGACATCAGATATTTCAAAGTGTTTTCTTTTTCATATTTTTGGCCACGTTGGGTCAACTAAATTTTCTGAAACTTGGTACGATAAGTCTCTGGCTTCCTCAGAAAACAGCGTACTTCATATTTACCAATTAAAAACTGGGTAGGCCCCAGGTGACAACGTCAAAATCTATGACGTCACAGCGAGGTGATGCGGGAAGTTCAAGGCGGCGTCGCCCACCTACATTTTCTTTCGCGTCGTTTCTCGCTTACCAAGCTTCTTCTGGCGGCAAGAGTAGTTCTTTTGGTAATGTGAAGGGGTAATTAACTTACGTGAAAAAAAAATCGTATTTCTCTTTAGTGTCTCTTTAAGAATCGATGCCTCTGAACATGTGTGCTTCTTCTTTTTTTTGATGACTTCCTTGTCTCATACTCTCTCTTTTTTTTTTTCGACAGACTTACGTCAACGGCCGCGAGTACAACAGGCACGACATGGATGAAGGCAGGCATCGCCAACGAGTTCACCCTGTATGGCACCGTTTTCATTCCCGAACTGGTGATACCGTGTGAGTTTAAGGTGAGAAGGGTTTTCTTCTTTCTTCCTTTTCATAGTACATAAGTGTTGCGAAACACTTTCAATGTCATTGCCAACGTTAGAAGGGTCCTCAGCCATTTTCCCAAGTAATCATTAAGTAACCTCAGTGCCGCAGTTTATTGGCCTCGCCATTAGATGATCGCCGAAAAATTTTTTGTCCGATCTTTTCCAATCAGTCAAGAACTAGCGGAGTTACAGGGGTTTGTCACACATTTCAAGCGCTTCCTCTCTTCTTTCGTCCAGACGAACGCGCTGCACGCTACACAGGGAGGGGTGGCACAGGGTTAAGAAGCTACGTCACGTTCGCAACATTATCTTGAGCGAGTGTCATGGAACGCGATCGCTCTCTCCCGGTGCTATTTTGGAGCGTCCTAGTGTTGCTACTGTGTAATTTTAGCGCACTACATATAGCGCTACGCCGGCACGTAGCGGCATAGTTTATCCCAAAAATGATTAGAGAGAACTCTGGCGCTGCGATAGTTCAGCCACCATGGGAATGATGGGTAGTACACGGATTTGCCTAATCTTCGTGCTTGCGGCTTCAAACGCACTTGTGGCTTCCGTTTATTGTTGCGTTTTAGCGTTTCTTTAGCATAAAAGAATGGATCACTGTGAACTTCGCGAACCGAGTTGAATTGGTGAGTTTAAAGAGGTCAAGGGGGGTGAATGGAGACGGCTGAACATTTGCTGATTTTCGTCTTGCGACTAAGCGGCTCCAGGCTACGCGAAGCCAAACGAAGCCGAAAGACCGAAGTTTAGACAAATCCGTGCACTACCCATCATTGCTGGCTGAAACGACATGCGTTGCAGCTCCCGTAGACACTAGCGCCAGAGTTCACTCTAGTGTACTTATAGGAAACTCTATGCGTGGAGTCACCCCGTGTCAAGAAGCGCATCTGTCTAAATGGCGATCTTGGTTTATGCGAGATATCGGCCAATAGCAGCGATCTGCTGTATGACGACATACAGCTAGCGCCCGCCAATCGAAAAGAGTGAGGAAGGGCCTCTGTATAAAGAGAGCGCGCTCGAGAAAGCGGCAACTTCGCTCTCCGCTTGTATAACGTAGAACAGAAAGAACATATCAGATGTGATATACACAAAAGAACACGTGCTGAAGTTCCTGTAGTCAACTTTCTATGCAATGTTAATCGTGATGTGCCGCTTGTTCATTGGAAGTGATATTATATTCAAATTAACTAACCCCAGGCGATCGCAATTATGGCACAGTTCTCCACTGTGGCGTGCCTCATAACCCTGTCGTATAATTCACTTAAAAGCCCATAACGACATTGTAACTAGAGCACGACCTGCGATTCCTGTTAGCGCATTTCGTGAATGATGGACTACCACCGTCGTCAGAAACGATATACGCATGTCATCGAGGTTAGGGGCCGGCGTGACGTATGCGTCCGATAGCCAAAGTTAAGCGCGGTGCATCTAGACGTAAGTTCATGGACGCGTACTTCGGGGCTGGCTAGTCACGCAGGATGCATATAGCACGGCTCTGAAACAATACTGCACTATGAAGTAAGGCTCGTATCTTCGGAACTGGCCCAAATATTTTTCTCTCCACGTGTCTTTGTAACGAAGGCATACAGAACACGACACGAAAAGTCCAAGGTGTATACTTGATGGTCTGTTGTTATATTGAATTGTTGTTGGTGCGTGATGAACGATGTACCAGCCAAGTTGAGGGCAGAAGTGGAACTGTCTTTATTCTGGGATATACAGATTCGGGAAGCTTAACATAATAGGGCTGGAGGTTAGTTAAGTGCAAAGACGACGCCTTGATTGCAGGGGAATAGAAAAACGGTGGTTGTGTTGTGCGCATATCTAACATCTATTTCATTCCTTTCTCTCCTATATAGGAACTGCCGCTCACGGTTAACCTGAACGGGGCGGTGGCGTACAACGACACCTACACCATCCGATTCCACGTGAAACCACCTGGCAAGAGGTGAGTTTCGCATGAGAAATACCGTTTGTAGGGAGCATACTTATGGGCGCGAAATTTCCTGCCTTCCCTGACGGCTGCCACTACATCTCGCGGCTACGCATTATGTCGGTTCAGGCGACATGTTCTCAAAGTTCAGTACATCTACAGCGTGACTAAAACCCCCCGTTACACGAGAAGGTTCAATGACGATTGTGTCTAAGTGACATCGGACGCGCCAAACGACACTAGGTGCCGTGCGCTGCTACACGGCAGGACATACGAAAAATCCTTGGAACACGAAGTGTCGCTGGAGCCTAGGTTTTCCACGAGTTCGTCTTGTCTTCCTCAAGGCTGCAACTGCAATGATGATGATGATGAATTGCAGCCATTGGCCTTGCAGCCTTTACGTACGTACGTGCAGTCGTCAGCAAGCTTAACACGAATGCCCCGCAGCGTGCCCTGAAGCAGTTTGATTGACGCTAACGCCGCGTAGCTTTTGGGTTCTGTTGCCGAGATGTTACCCATGCATGTCGACATACTATCCAAGCATACCGAGGTATTATCTCGGCAATAGCACCCAGCGCTTCGCGGCTGGCATCAGTCAAACTAGTCCAGGTCACGCGTCGGAGCGTTCGTCTTAAGCTTGCTGACGACTGCACATACATACATACATACATACATACATACATACATACATACATACATACATACATACATACATACATACATACATACATACATACATACATACATACATACATACATACATACATACATACATAAAAACCGGCTCTTTCTCTAAATATTGCCTCAAAATAATTCCCGAGAAGTAGAGAACTAATCACACAAGTAAGTTTCCTTAAATTTGTATTAGTGACAGTGACGCACACCAAGAAACGACTTATGGGTCTTCATGTTCTTATTAGTATGGTTAGGTACGCTATTTACCTAATTTATTGCCGTAGTTATGTGGCTACTTATAACAAAAAATTTGTGTTTTCCTCCACCGTGATGACATGTCAGCTTTCAAATCACGCGAAATGTCCCTCTCCTGAGGCCCTCTGCTGCGAGAATTTTTGCACTTTTTCGCTGGTAAACTGAAACTGAGTGTTTGAGAAGCACAGGGAAAACCACGTGTTCAAGTAATGTAAGTCGATGACCCAATTTAGGAATTTTCTGCAGTCTTCGTAGACGAGGAGGAGGAGGATAGAGGGAGAAAAAAGGCGGGGAGGTTAATCATACGCTCGTCTGGTTTGCTACCCTACGCTGGGGGGAAGTGGATTCAGGGATTGAAAAGATAGAAACACACGGTATATAGACGGCGTGCTCGGGCAAACTCGATCGGCTCATAAGTTTACTTACGAAAACGGGGCAACAAGATACGTCAGTAAAGCTCAACGGGGCATTGTTATTATTTTATTTACTGACATTATTTACCCATGTAGTGAGTGGGTTGAAATGACTGAAGGCATATCAACTCTGCCTGATCAAGCCTCGTACACACGTACTATATACCGACTACCTTGCGCGTACATGACATTTTCTGCCTGAAATTGATTGCCAATTTATTAAAAGATGTTTACTTACTACAAATGCATGATTGCATTTGTAGCATTTGTAGCATTCATGCATTTACTACAAATGCATGAATGCATGCTTGCATGATTGCCATAATTGCCGATGAAGTTAAGAAATTTGCAGGCATAAAATGGAGTCAGCTTTCACAGGGCAGGGTGGGTTGGTAGAGGCCTTCGTTCAACAGTAGGCTTAAGATAGGCTGATGATGATGATCACGACTACGATGATGATGATGATCATCATCATCATTATAATGAATTTGCTAAAGTTAGCATGTGAAATTTGGTATCGCGTTCGCAACCCAGTTGCTCGCCACTCGCTACATCTTTCCTAGCTTATTTGCCCTTCTTTAAGTTGGCTTGCTTCGAGTTGGGCGGTGGTCATTGGATAGTGTACGTGTAAGTTGTTCACTATGTAATTGCGGCCATGCTTGCTATCCGATGGAGAGGTAGGGGAAAGCACTGATCGGCGATCCTTGTTCGTCGCAGGCTGTCGCTGAACTTCGGCGAGATATCGTTCGACATCGACCTGGAGGAACACAAGGAGCAGCTTCACCGTGCCACGCACGAGGAACTGCAGGTGTCGTCGCACTCGAGCTGCGCCTTCCTCAGCCTCAACCGCAAGATGGTTGCCAACTCGATGCGCCGGCTCGTCACGCCCGTCATGATCATCGACGGCGACATCGAGATCACCAACCTGCACATCGTAAGTGCCCGAACGGGTTTTTTAGATGCGAAGCAGCTTATGAACGAGGCCTGTCCCCCCCCATCGTTGTGCGCCGTGGCCGCTAGGACGCGGAGCGCCCACATGGTGTCCGGTTACGCTCTCCGGTACATTTCGTACGATTACAAACATCATACTACCATCAGGGGAACGCGCATAGACATCGCCTTCTCAAACTTCAAATCTACAACTTTTGCTGCACGATCCCTTAAATTTACGCTTTACAGGCCACAAGGTTATTATACTCAAGGAAAAACGGTCTCAGGAGCTTAAAGTCATATACGATGATGAATAAAAGATGTTGGCTGCTTTGCATTACTACTCAGGGTTCCCTTTAGGGGAGATGTGTGCGATTTTTTTATTTATTCCTTTTGTTATCTTATTTGTTAAGCCGGTGGCATACGGCTAAACAGAGATGGCGCGCTGAAGCGAAGCGTGTTTCCATATACTCTGACATAAAAGGCTCATTCGGGGAGTCATTCTGCCGCACAAAAAAGAAACTCACACAGCCCCTTATGCATTCGCCTATGACGACTCGACGGCGAAAGCCATGTGCTTCTTTTTCTTCTCATGCAATGTATTGATCCTTTCCCGCCCCCATTCCGAAAGCTTTATGCACCTTGCGTTGTTTTGCACTACCTCCGTGATCGGTCCACTTTTGACCAAGCGACGGTGTCATGTTAATGTGGCGTCAAAATATGTCAAGTCATGAATACGTTATGGTGACGTCATGAAAACGTTACAATTATGGCGATCTGTGACATCATGATGGCGTCATATGGCGACATCATTTCGTGATTACGATTTTTTTTTTTTTTTGTCACTCGTGTCGACGCCACCGACGCGGGACGTTGGCGGTCAATTTTTCGCGTTTGATGAGGCATATAAGACTTCCACATTAATAATCATTTATCCCGCGTTTTCGTTGTATTATTCGCCGCGCGGCCGGTATTTGCCGGTCACAGACCGCATGCGCGCCCATCAGGCGTGACATAGCACCCTTGATAGGAAAGTGGCTACCGCACTGTTTTCGAGAAAGAAAACGGAAGCAGTCCCGATGACGATTAATGCTGTGCGGCAGAAAGACGCCCGAAATACTCCCGATTTCCTCAGAGGGTACGGTACCTTGTTAAATTATGGCTAATTTCGACTATTGCTGCTTAATGTTCGCTAAAGGTGAGTACCACATGGTTCCTAACGCTGGCTGTCCCCTGTTATAGCACGAATGCTGTGTTAATTTTCCTTCTAAATCCAAGGATTGAGTCGTCAGCCAAATCTTTAAAGCGTTCTGCTACAGCTCAAACGCAAGTTTCAGGTCTGTCTGTGTTGCAAGACTTTGCAGCTCAATAAGCATCTGCGGGAACCTCACTTCGGGTAGTCGTCTAATATTTTGCTATCGCCATATAGTCTCCCGCTTTTCGAAAGGAACTGTGACTGTTTGCTTTATGACGTTTTACTCCAATAAAACACCCCGTGGCCAAGTGCATAATTCTTCCCCATCAACTACCACCCATTACAGAGAAATGAAAAGGCGTTCGCGTGAGGATATCTTTTCGTTGTTTTCAATGAAACCATGCAATATATCGCCATAATTGCGTCCTGTTGTGTTAAGTGCGGAGCACTTTAGGGGGCCGGGCTGTCGTATTCTGTCGTGGGCTGTCGTCGTCGCTTGGCGTAACGCTCCATGTGTAGCACATTGAGCGCGCGCTCGCGCCAAGGAGTATTCTTCCTCTTGTTCTTCGAGCGCTTTGATGATGATCACTTATCATCATCAGCAAAAAAACAACTAGTGTGCTTGGCGTAACGCAGGCAAAACCACGTATAATAAAACAAAAAACGGAAGCAAGCCAGAAATAGAAAGAGAAAGAAATAAAGAAATAAAAGGAAAAGATAGGAAGAGAAATAGAAAGAGCAAGAAAGAGAAAGAAATAGATAAAGAGAGAGGAAGAAATCGAAAGAAATAAAGACGGAGGAAAATACAGAAAAAAAAACGTAAAAAGAGAAAAGGAGTGAAAGAGAGGAGGAAAAAAGAGAAAAACGAAGAGAAACAAAGAAGGCTGCTCAGCTCCGCACTTCCTTCAGGCTTGTCACCCTTAGTGCGAAGCTACCTTATTTTCTTTTGAACGTTCTGACATTTTATTGAGTCTCATGCTCTGCGTTCTCGTTTCAGGGCAAGGGCTGAAAGCTGGGCTGCAACAACGTCGCAATACTGCGTAAGCACCACTATATCTACACTTCTGCATATCTTCTTGCGGTTCGCATACGTCTTGAGTACCGGCTTTAACACCAGTTCCCACCACGCATCAACACGCACTCTGCATGGTTACTGTATTGAAGGTGCTTGCACTAAAGTATCTGTTAAAGCGATATCTATAGATGTCCCGTTCCGTGATAGGCGAATGAAAGGAAAGTGGTACAAAAACGCACGTGACTTCGAGCGAAGGGAGTGCGGAAAGGGAACGGCTTCTTGTGACTTCGTCATGGCGCCGGAGATCGCCAAAACTTGTGAAGTCGTCATGACGACGTCGCAGGAGGATGATGATGATGATGATGATAACAACTTTATTTTCCGCCAGATAAGGAGGCCCTCTGCTCCCAGTCCTCGCCACACAGGCCTAGGTCACAGGGGCCGGAACCTCCGCGGTTAAAAGCATGCAGAGAGTTCTTGTCTCTTCGCGGCTTCTTCCGCCAGGCGGGTGGCTTGTTGCTGGGAAGCAGGGTCCTCGATAGCTCCCCAGGGGCGAAGTCAAATATAAATAGCAGAGAGGCCTGGGAAGCCCTGGAGCGAGGACGTCGCAGGACGTGACACGGTGACGTCATAACGCCCTGACGTCGTCGTTTGGTCATAGGTGGGCCGACCTTATAGGAAGTGGAACACCACGTGAGGTTGAAGGGGTCCGCTCTATGCACGGCTTGTGCAGAAGCCGAGCTCCGGGTCCAGCCGCACACAGTAGTACCGTGCGCGTATTAACGGCCCCCTTCCCGAAGCTCGAGTCGTCGCAGCTACAACGGGTTCATGCGCGTGCTCTCCCACAAGGTGTGGAAAGCTTCGGGGTAGAGGGGAGGAACAAGTAGCGTAGCCAGAAATTTTTTTCTGGGGTGGTTCAACCATACTTTATATAGGTTCTTGCCTGCGTTTGTATGTGTGCGTGTATATATATATACACATGCAAAATTGAAAATTTTCGGGTGGGGGGGAAGAAGGGCTTGAACCCCCCTCTCCCACCATGACTACGCCACTGGGAGGAACTATACAATCGGCTGAAAACGTCCAGGTAATTTGATGTGTGTCTCTTGCACTGCGGGTTGTTATGTCTTGCGAGAAGCCTGATCTCCGATTGTGTTGCTTAATACACTGAACCAGGGCCGTAGCCAGGAATTTTTTTTTTTTTGGGGGGGGGGGGGGGAGGGCACTTGTTGAAAGCCTTAAAAAACACCCATTTTTATTATTTTTCCTCTGTAAAACACCCCCCTTCCATTCAAATTTCGAGGGGGGGGGGGGGGGTGGCCGGTCCCCTAGCCCCCCCCCCCCCCCTGGCTACGGGCCTGCACTCAAGTGTGCAGCAGGCTTTTGCCTTCAGGCTTTTGTCTTCAAGGTGAAACATGCTGCCGAACATCTTTTTTTTTTAGCTAAGCGCGAGCCGTCTGTAAGAAGTTCGTGCGACAGTGATGCCGAGACCATGTGTCTATTACTAATTGACTGTACCCCCTGCACATTTCATGCGTTGAGCATGCGCTGACAGCATAGAGAAAGAACAGCATTTAATGGAGTCGCGTAGGGTATTTTCACTAACGAAAGTGTTAGGCTCACGGCTATCACAGTGCGCATCACAAGGCATCGAGAGCACAATCAGCGCTTTTTCGAAGACGCTAGCATTTGGGGCATATGTTGACTTTACTGCGTCGTATGCAAATGCGTCTCATTTGTGCTTCCGAAAACCCATGAACACCAGTCGTCCACATGGTTGTCTTCCGCGAAATTGTTTGAAATAATATTTTACTCGTCGTCTTGAGTGTTATTCTGTTTAACTGAAGGAAAGAAGTGTAAACTGAAGGGCTTGTTTGCTTTGTTAAACACAATGTTAATTAGAACTAACAGACAACGATGCCAAGAAAAGTATAGGGGATGGTATTAGAAGTAATTTTATGTAAATGTGAAGAAAGAAAAGTGGACGAAAAGATAATTTGCCACCGGCAGGGACCGAACCTGCGACCTTCGAATAACGCTTCCGATGCTCTACCACTGAGCTACGGTGGCGGTCATCCCTCCGTCCACTTTAAAGGGTATATATGTGCATTTTAACATGGGAGCGTCAGTCAGCGCCACCTGTCGCCATAACGGCGAGGGTGGAATGCTGTTTTTGCCTGTTGGCGTCACGTAGCAAGTCACGTCCACTTTTCTTTCTTGAGATTTACATTACAATTACTTCTAATAACATCCCCTATACTTTCCTTGGCATCGTTGTCTGTTAGTTCTAATTAACTCTGTTTAACTGTTATCTAGATCAACAATTCAACTTTCTGAAGTTTTATATCATAAATCAAACGAACTGGGGAATATGCAAGTCGCGAGAAAACGGTGACAAGTCGGCTGTTTATGTATTTATCTCAAGTGCCAATGAATCAAATCCATGCCATCCAATTTGTACTTCACGGATGCCTCGCGAATCCCCGATGTGCGTCAACAGTCGCGGGAAGATAAGACTTAAACATTAGTCGCTCGAACGAAGTGCAGCAAAAAGACACGTCGGTCGTTACTTCCAACGAGGTTAATGTTACCCACCTATGTGAAATATTATTCAAGAGGCGTAAGTTATTTGACAACCTTGATGTTATCGATCCAATGATAATCAGGTGAAAGCAATTGAGCGCTAATGCGTGCTTTGATTCCTGATATACAAGCGCGTTAGGCGTTAGCCGACACACCTTTTCACAGCTTTCGGGCAACATGCTCAAGAAGTATATGAGCGCCGTGCTTTCGCTGTTAAATTACACCGTCATTAAATCTTTTGCAACTACGTGGTACAGGCTCCATTCGTGAGGCGTCCGAGGGAAGCGTGATGATGTTTCAGTGAACTGCGGCGCTGGTAACAGCCGTCCATGCCGGGCTCCCAAGCGACGGTTGGCTTTTCGCATAGCGACGTGCATTCGCTCAGCGACGTCGACTTGCAACTGCGTGCGTCTGGCGGCGCGGAAAAAGCTGAAAGGAAAAAAAAGAATAACAGAAAATAAAACCGGTCGATGCCGGCCATCGGGATAGTGGTATGCAGCGCGTCGCCGTGGACAACCCTTTTGGCCGACGGACCTTGACTTTGACTCGTCAGATCAAAGGGGCGCCAACTCAACCAGCAGGCACTCGCGCTCTTCGCTGCGCGCAAAATTGGTGCGGGTAGTGTCTGAGGATATACGGCTCTGGGTAATGTAGTCACCGGGTTGTGTTTCGTGGTGAAGCTTAGTGACCATGCCACACAAAAAAAGAAAGGTAAAGAATCTATACCAGTTCCACCGCGAGAGATTGCTGTACGAACTACGGAGAATTGTTCGAGTGTATTTCCCTTGTGCTTATTTTGTATTTATCTGCTCTTTTCTGTTCTTTTGTGTCCTTTTCTTGTTTTTAACTCTAACGGTTACCCGAAGTCCTTCCGATGCGGCAGCCGCTGACGACGCTGTCAGGCCCAGCCACATGCTACGTCACGCCCGCTGTGAACGGCCTCAGAGCCCCGTGACACGTGGGGGGAATTTCGACTCGTTAAACTCGTCGCGCATGAATAGAATCAGTAGGAGCTAAGGGAAGGGGTGGAAGAGAGGGTGGTACAGACGCTGTGCGACGCGCCACACGTCCACATGCGCGCATCGTTGTGTTTCAAGACGCACCGACTTCTAAAATTTTTTTTTCTTGTTGTTGGCCCGTATCGGTCACATCCTGTGTCTGCATGTGTTTTCCCTGAGGCGCACAGCTGACTCGGCCAGGAGAACTCGTCTGTATCTTTGTCTGTTTCTTTCGTTTATCGCGAAGTGCGTCTGCCAGTTTCCTCGGAATAATTACCAAGATGCTCAAGCGTTCCGGCTACGATAAGGAGTCTATTTTGGATTGAGGTCTGATGAAAAAAAAAATAAAAAATAATTGTGACGAGTTCACTGTGGACAGGTTCTCCAGAATGTCCGCACGTTTAAGAGCTTCTCCGAAGGGATTGTTTTCAATTTTTTTTTATTGCCTCAAGGCACCGAAACGTGTTTACGCCAATGGCTCAGCCTCTGAGCATTTAGCGGCTTATAAAAATAGAAAAATGAAGAGAGAGAGAGAGAAAAAAAAACAAGATCACGCAAATGTGGCCGACGCAAATGGGACGATTACCGGTGTCTTACCTCATCGTCATAATATGGGACCGCTGAGAAAGCGTTGCTAAGCCTTTCGGCACATTTGTAAGTTCTTATTGGTAGTACAGTGCCGCAAGTTTGTTTTTAGTAGCCGTAGGGCTTCCATCCACGCTTTGTAAAGTTAGTGTTGAAGCTATTCAATCACTGAGGCTTGACCGAAGTTTACATTTTGACGGTTGATAACGGTGTACCAAAATGTGATTAGGTGAAGCTTTTTCATCTATGCGCATGTTCTGCGTGAGATACGCTGTTTCGAGCTGGGCAGGTGTAGCTAGTTATCGTGGTGCGTAGAGTAGCACGAGTAGTTAATGTGACATTATTTGTTCTATCTCACTGCAAGCATACACTCATTCCTTTGACACGGCGTGTTGCATTTTGCGATGAACTGCGGCTGCTGTGCATAAAACGGAAAATACGGAAGGAACGGAACATTTGTTGTCAACTAGTACGTATACGGTGAGGCCAGAATGGAAATCCGGTCTTGACGAGGACCATTTTTGTTATTATGAGAAACTGTATGTTTGCTTGAATGCCGTTTCGTGCTTCCATTGCCACCTTCACGTGGATAACAATTTTTTTTAAATGCGAAGCATTTCTTAGCGAACTTCGGCGACTTTGAGCGTATCTATCTATCTATCTATCTATCTATCTATCTATCTAGCCGCCTACGACTTTGTGCTCTCCTGGCCGTATCGTTAATGGGATTTATACCAAATTTGGTATGGCATAACATGACTGTATGACGAACATAAATGGCTGGTCATATCATGAAAGTCATGACTAACTTGTCATGAAAAGTATGATTTACAGGCCACGCTCATGGCGCGCTCGCGGCCGTTTCGTTAGCTTGACATACACCAAATTTGGGATTGAATGACATGACTGTATGACGAGCATAAATGACAAGTGGTAATATGAAAATCATGACTTCATGAGCGACATGACTTGCATTCCACGCTCATAGCACGCTCGCGGCCGTTTCGTTAGCTTGATATACACCAAATTTGGTATTGAGTGACATGACTGTATGACGAACATAAATGACAAGTGGTAATATGGAAATCATGACTTGTCATGTGCGACATGACTTGCATGCCACGCTCATGGCGCGTCGCGGCCGTTTCGTTAGCATGATATACACCAAATTTAGTATTGAGTGACATGACTGTATAAAGAACATAAGTGGCTGGTGGTAACATGAAAATTTTGGCATGCATGTCATCTACAATGCCAATGTACATGCCACGCTCATGGTGCGCTTGTGTCCAGTTGGCTAGCTTGACATACACCAAAATTGGTATATCGCGACGTGACTGTATGACGAACACAAATGACAGGTCGTAACATGTAAAACATGACATGCAAATTATGTAAAGCATGATTTGCTCCTTCCTGGCTGCTTCGCATTACATCGATTCCCACAGTGCGTGGGGTCTGCCGGCTTTTTTCTTTAACGTTTCTCCACCTCGCAGAACTGCTGTTTATCTGCCATAGAAGATAACCGATTAGCAATCGAGTGGGGCAATATATAATAAAGAAAAGCAGGAAACAGACTCCCAAAGTGAATTATTTTTTTTAGAATGATAATGTTTTATGGCGGAGTCCACCAAGAATTCAAGCACGTCCTTTCCGTCACGGATGTGACGTCAATAAAAGGGCGCGAAGGTTGCCCAGAAAAAAAAATTGTTGAGTTACCCGACCCGGTGAATCGAACCAAGGCATTCTGCATAGCACTCAAGTATTACAGCACAGAGCAAAGCCACTGCTTGAAACTTCTTCGGAAAAAAGAAACCCCTTATGGAAACGTCATGTCTGACGATATAAGCCGCAACTACTTTGTGGAGGCACGTTTCCCATTAGTGTTATGAACGGTTCCTATTGACGCGGAGTCGACAATCATATTTTGTTTATATGTTTTATAGCAGAGGTTGGTGCCTTCATTTGACTCTGGCTACATAACTCTTCGCATGACAAAAGAAAGTAAAGCTAAGAGCAGCACAATACGTATCCAAAAAGTTGGAAAGCAGAGGAGACAGGCAAATATAAGAAATCTTGGCTGATTATGGCGCACAAGTTGATGAGAACACCGCTGAGTGAAGGATCAGTTGCAGGGATAACAACTATAATAATAATATCAGGGGTTTTACATCCCAGAAGCATGATATGATTACAAGGGACTCCGTAGTGGAGGGCTCCGGAAATTTCGACCATCCGGTCACTGGCATCGCGCAGTACACGGGCCTCAAGCGCTTCGCCTCCATATAATGCGACCGTCGCCGATCGAACCCGCGACCTTCGGGTCAGCGGCCGCGCACCGTAACCGCTACACAACCGCGGCGGACAATAACAGGTGTGCAGTGATATATTCGTGTATAAGGCATTATATTCACTCCCAAATGGAGTTCGGCGGGCCTCACTCCGACTCTACTTCTTCTCATCTGTACTCGATTTCGTCACTCTCCAATTCAGAGTGGAGCCCACAACGCTTGAGGCATATGTACTGCCCGCGGGCCTCCGCAGCTCATACGAGATGTGCGTGACCGCTACAGGCTTTCGATTCTACGACGACAAAGAAACACTTCTCCGATGCGCCGGCGTCCCACTTAAGCGCTGAGCGGGGAGTTTGTGTACGCGAAAACTCATTAAGGCCGGCGATGCATGCACGCAGCACGGCTTTGCAAGCCGCAGCCGGCCGCGAAATCGCTTCAGGAGCCGGTGTGTATGGAACATCGAAAAAATCGCGCTCGGAAGCACTTAGCGCGTCAACAAAACACGACCCACAGAAACGAGAAGTCGGCACAACAACTGGCGTCTACGTAACTGCCCGGGTGCTGAAGATTCAATGGCCTTTGTTGTACGCCGAGACTTTAGAGCGTATGCCCCTGCGGTTTTGTTATGACGCCGGATGATAGCGAGGACGAACGCGGGATACTGAAGTCACAACGTCTATGCCGTGGAAATCAGGAAATAAATATGATGCGTCCCTATGCTCGAAGTCGAGGTTTTGACGGAAGCCCGTCTGGTCGGGTAGTAACATGTTAGAATTAAAATAAGGACACCAACCATGAAAAAGAACACGAAAAGGGCGTTTCGGCTCCTCTGACGAGAGCCGAAACGTGGAGGGAGCCGTATGAACCCAAACGTCTTCACACGCTTGTTTGGGGCGTCGAAAAAAGGAGAGAGAGAGAGGTTGTGGCGAAACAGCGCAGAGGACGGGACGAAGAATATAAAGGACACAGCACTGAGTCGTGTGTTCTTCGTCCCGTCGTCTGCGCTGTTTCGCCACAATGTTCATGAACCAACTAGCCCACCTAAGAACCCTTGTGGAGAGAGAGAGAAAGTTTAGGAGCAAATCTTTGATTGGCTACCCTGTTCTTCAGAAGGGGACAGGGAGTGTGAACGAGTGAAAGAGAAGAATAGAGTATGTAACGATACTGCGGAGTCATCGTAATAGCACTGTCGAAGAGCAACATGCCAGCGTTGCCCGCCAACAGTCACAATGTGTCGTTCAGTCCCGTTTCTCCAACTCGCGTTGAAGTGCTTGTAGGCCAGTGCCCTAAAAACTTGTGTTTTGCTAAAGGGAGGTTGTCCAGCTGGCATAGTTCCATATAATAGGAACATATAATAGTTCACAGATAATAGCCTATTAGCATTTTAATGGCGTAACGATTCGGAGTAGTAATACGCTCTCTACTGCATGACGTAGCTCTGTGCAGCTCTCTTTGATATAGTATGTACGGCTGCTCACAGATTAATTCGGAATGCCGGAAGGGCAGCCTCTCGCCGGTGCAGTGCGCCAATGAAAAAAAAAGTCATTGGGTCACTTACGGATCCACCTAAGCGACTCGAAGGCGCTAACGCTAACCTATTGGAAAGGCAACGCCATATGCACTAGGGCGATGTGTGACAGAACAGCCTGTGTGACACGAACACGAAACCACCGGATGTCACTCGATATTTCGGCGAATAGCGGATGTGACGTTACTGCGCCAGTAATTCGGGGCGACCGTTTGCATTTTAACACAGAAATATTACCGGTAATTCGTATATGGCCGACTGTTGTCGCCCTAAATATGCAGGGGGAGTCATTGCTCTTCCATTCCGAATATAGATATATAGCATTTTTGGCCCATAATGGCCAAAAATGCTGATCTATGTTTCGAATGATTCGTATAACACTACAGCGTGTTATCGTAGTGTATTATATAAGTACTGCTGTTTATCTGCCATATATAACAGATAAGAGATAACAGAGGAGCCATCGAGTGAGACAATCGGTATTAAAGGATAGCGGAAACAGGCAGCCGAAGTGAATGTTTTTTTTTTAGCATGAAAGTGTTCTATGCTTGGGTCCACCAAGAATTGAAATACGTCATTTTCGTCACGGATGTGACGTGGATAAGAGGGCAGTAGGAAGCCACAATGGCCTACTTTGGCTCGTCTTTCAGTTGCCTAAAGAGTGCAGTAGCGGCACTGTCGGTGGCCGTCACTTGAGGTAGAGTCACGTGACCTTATCGTCACGTGACTAATACGTCATACGTGGCGAGAACGTCACGTATGACGTTCTCGCTAAGGTCACGTAACCACCGCCAAAATTTGAATGACAAGGAAATGTACGTTCTGCCTGGCATTGCAAAATTCGGTCTTTTTTTACCAGTGTCACTGGTTGTTCTGTGTCACTAGAGAGGGTCAGTAACCAGAGCCATGCCGCTTCGCGCTTCTTACAATTTTGCTGGCGTCACAACTGCCAGAACGGGAGTGAAAAGCGACGTGCCGCTCGACCGCTGTCGTCATGAGCGACGTTTAAGCTAGGGTCACATGACTCTGCAGCATGTGACGCCGACCGGAAGTTACAGAACTGCGCCTTTTAGGATGTGGGAACACCCTGCCGTGGCAACGCGTCTGATCGGGAATTGCACTTCCGTCGACATGTGAACGACTGTAAGAGCTGACGTCCGGTATTTCCTTCGTAATAAAATCCCTTCCTTCCTACTACGTGTATCTCCGCGAACTATACCTCGCTCTCGCGGTGTCATACTGATCGCGTCGTTGGTTGTGATTGCCGTTCGAGTGCAGCGTATGCACGCTTCTCGCCGCATACACTTAACAGGCATAACTTCGCAGCGTTCATCGAACTCCGTCAAGACGGCTACGTGGCCTTCGACTTCCTCCCCGCTATGCGACTCGCTGAAGGTCGCGTCGGTGCTTTCCCGCCCGGGAAATGACGCTTTGTTTGACGCCCATACGTAGCCTCTACAAAGAAAGGGCTAGCGCATATTCGAATCCCCCTTAAAAATTTGCACCGATGTACATAATAGCATAGTCCTTCAATACTCTTTCAAAAGCTATTGAGGGACTATGATAATAGTAAGGGCACTTCAGAAATGAGTAGATACGTAAATTATAGTCCAGGGTTCGACGGAACACCGTCTGGCGAGGGGCATACATTTCTTGCAAATAAACGGTCATCGACACGGAAAAATCACTGTCATCCCCCGTTCTTTTAGAATCTTTATTAATCCAGTCGACGCCCCACACACTTAACCGGACACGTGGAAATCTACCCGATACTTACACCAGATCATTGCGCCATCTTCTACGTATATAAAGGCTCGGCCCAATTTATTCGCATGTATGTGAACAAGAGACCCGTAGTGGTCTCGAAACGTCATAAAATTATTTTTTAGAAACTTTGGCGAGTGAACGTTTATTTGCAAGATACGTAAATTATAAGCACAATGAATAGAAAGCGTTGCGGATTTTTATTTCTTCTGGCAGTTGCTTTCGCGTTGTTGTATGAGAATTGTGACGCGCGTGGTATAGCTGTAAGTGCGATTTGATGACGATGTTGCTGTCGTGGAAAGCTTGCCACCTTACGACAGAATAAAGCAAACTTATACCTCTCATGCGTTAATGTCTTACGTTGTGATCTTTACCCGTGGCCGTTTCAACTCTGCACTGCGGTCGATAAAGTGAGCTTTTAAAGGAAAACAAATAAGATGTTCTCGCAGCAATACTTCCATTGATTGTTCATTCTATGCATAAGCCAATACTAACGCAACTAATCTGTGAATCTTTCTTATTATTTCAGTTTCTCCTCGGTCCATATTCATATAACACTCAATTGTTGTTCCATGCACGGTGGTGGGTTAATAAAGCCTTTCTTTTTCTTCCGCATAATTTTGGCTAGATGTTTTTGTAAAGCGTCTGTAACTTTCATAATACTACGCATCAACAGTTGCACTTAGCATCGAAGAAACGTTCGTTACGGACGAAATTGAAAAAAAAAAGTAAACTGTCATGTAAGTACCGCATTTCACGCTTTGATATTTTTGCCACGATAACAGTTACAGGGACAATCGAAACAGCATTCCAGTGCAAGGTTTCAAGAAAGAGGAATTCTCTTATGAAGGAAATAATTTAGATATCGTTTCCAGCACGCTGGAGTAAGCTCCAGAAGCATTTTCGTCATTGAAATTTAGTTAGGTCATTGCGATACCACGTAGCTACGCCCCGACCCACACAATAAAGCACTGCCCTGAAACATGCTTACTGCAAGCAACCAAGCAACCGCTTTTCCTGTTGTCCGCCGACTCAGACAGCGTAAAAATGGTACGGATCGGGCGCCAATAACATGCGTGGCAATTTCGCAGTGATACCTTCCAATCCACTCAACGTCAAACTCATGGCGCCAAGCCTGATAGAAGAGCGGTGCTGGGCCTCCTTCCTTTTTTCTCTTTCTTCTTCTCTTTCTTCTTCTCTTTCTTTCTCTTTCTCTCTGTTTCTTATATCTCTTTTTTGTATGTTTCGTTCTATTTCTTTCTCACTATCTATTGCTGTCTCTTTCTTGCTCTTACTACATTTCTTTTTTTCCCCCTTCTTCTCTCTATCTTTCTATTTATCAACGTGGCTTTTTGGGCTAGTTGGTTATACGATTCAAAACGGGGCATAGCGCTAATACACACGGACGAGCAAGAGACAACAGGACAAGCGCTAACTTTATTTATCGTTTCATCTTTCTTTGTATCTCTTTCTCTCTCTGTTTCTTTTTCTCTTCGTTGTTCCTCTCTCTGTCTCTCTCTATGTCTTTGTCTTTTTGTTTTTTTTATGTCTTTATTGCATTTATTTCTCACATTTTTACCTTTCTCTTCCTTGCTATCCATTTCTTAATCTCTTTCTTTCTCTCTGTTTTCCATCTCTTTCTCTCTCTCTCTCTCTCTCTTTCACGTGCTTGTTTTCGTTTGACACTCGCACCTACTGCTAGTAGTGGTGCTTGCCCAATTTTCGTGGCGCATACCCTCCTGGTGAGTTACGCGCAACGGAGCACAAGTTACCTATAGCTCACACAGCTTCACTGTGAAGAGAATGAAGAGAGCGCGTGCCGGTTCATAATGATGGCTTTTTTTACGACGGAGCATGAGTTCCCGGCAACAGCTTCGCTGTCAAAAATAACTGGTGGTTGCTGCACTTTACTAACTAATGAGCACTAGGTTTTAACCGCGTGACGCATTTCGTCTGTTTTAAAATCTTGGTGCTCGACAGAAGCGGCAGTACCTCGATTGGGGAGGTGGAAAGCAATAAACTCTACAGCGTGCATGATCCTACCCAACTCTACGTATATTAGGGGAAATCATCTATGCACAACTTCAGCATGCACACTGCACAAACGACGAAAAATTTGGTCGTGACGTTGTCTTTTCATTCGTTCATTCTTCGTGTTCGAGTTGCTTCGAGGAGTTGGGCAACCGTGGCTTCGGGTAATTGCCAATTACCCCTGAAGCTATTGATAAGGCAACCTGTCCCCAGTGCAGCTCTTTCAGTAACTTCTTTGACGTCAGGCGTTCAGACACAGCAATTACGCCCTGAGCACATCGTCCGTCATCCTCACATTACAGACTACAGTAATAGTCTAAAAACAGCGTATAAGTATTAGAGTCGGTTACAAGCGATTTCAGAAAAACAGCCCGATGGATTGGCTGCAGTAAAGGCTGTTTATTATGCTATTGAAACACGAGCTCGTCAATCATACTCTATTGCAAGAAGAACACCTCTTGCTATGACTACGTCGCTAGAGTTGCAGTCAGGATGGTGCTGTATGCTCACTGAGGATTACAAGGTAAGTTCAACGCGCTTAAATGCAGAGAGAATGTTAGACAAGCGTTTCGTGATAGGTTTAACTGCTCAATAAAGAAGCGGACTGCATCACTGAATTGGTGACATGCATTTCCAGAAACAATAACACTAATTGTTACAGCGCTAGACCATAATAGTTCGACTGTGTAGACATGCTATGTCAACGAAATAATTTACAGTCGGTGTGTTTGCAAAAATTGTCCTAAGCCGTTCGTACAACGAGCAGATGCCTCAGCGTTGGAGAGGAGATATTGCAAAAAAATAAAATATTATTAAGCAGTGAATAGTGAGACCTTAGTTTTATTTTAAAGAAATAAAATGAAGGATTGATATTTACTTCGCTGTTTACTAACTACTCGCTGCATCTAGATGCTTAACGATTGCAGTATTTGGCTGCTTCCTATAGTTTAACGCCCACCGCACTGTTACGTATCTGCTTTCATTTTCCAGCGATTTCAAGATTTTTTTTGTCCGCATCGCTAAATAATTTTCACTCATCCTTTCCCTGATCCTTAAATACAGAAAACTCGCAGTGATACCTGCATCAATTAACGGATTTACTAAAATATTTCATAACCGGAACGTGTCCCACTCCCTTATGAAATTTCGCGCCCTTTTCTTTGGTTCTTATGCAAATTTGGTCGAAATGAATGACATGATTAGAACGACAAGAACAATGGTGCAGTGACACAACTTGTGACGAGGCAGTTCTAAGTTACGACTGACGAGGAGTTTTTCCTAAGCAGTTTCATGCAATGGCGGGGCTCTCTGGTAAAACACCGGCTTGCCTTGCAGCAGGCCTGGGTTCGATTCTCAGTAGAACCGAATATTTTTGTTATTTATTTATTTCATTTGCATCTTCCCCGATTTCTCGGTCATGGTCAACGCTGCTTTTTCGCTCACAACCAACGGCGTCGACAGCGAAACCGATGCCGACGCCGTATTTTCTGCGAAACGAGCTCTCGTTATAGCGTTAATACATTATTGCAAATGCCGCAGGCAAATGTTATTCCAAGTGGCTATTTACACTGTCACATTCAGAGAATTTTTATATTACAACTGCTTAATCGCCTCTTTGATGCAGCACTTAACGCGCGTACGCCCCTTCAGTGACCTTAAACTGCCCGTCAATTGCAACAAATACGGTAATACGTTCTGGCAGGCTAGTTGGTTCATTGCGACAAACTTTCTTAAACTGCGCGAGGAGACGAGGACACAAGTAAAAAAACATTCAGACCACCAGCGAACTGCGCTGGTGGTGTTCTGAATGTTTTCTTACTTGTGTCCTCGTCTTCTCGCGTAGTTTAAGAAAGTTTGACGCAGCAAATACGGCACCAAGACTACGTTGATGTGCTGTAACCGAGGCACGTGGCCCAACACGTGCTCGTGGGCGCTTCTCGTTTAACGCCGCGGCGATCTTATTTTTCTGCGTATAGCGATTTCCAACGGGACCTGCTGGCAGAAGCCGCGTGTCTTCGCGGAAAAGTCGAAAAACATGCTTGCACAGACTCGCAGCAAGAAGGCGGGCTGCGGCTGGCGATTTCGAGCTGATTACGGTATTTCGGTGTTGTTGACCACACGACTCGACTCCTTCTGTACCACCCTTTTCTAGCCGGCGCGCCGTTGCACAACTGCGCGACATTTGGAAAATCCAGGCATAGCGGGGCGATTTGCTGCGTCCAGTCATTCGGAGAGCGTCTATACGTATATCTGTCGGCAAGTGCACCCTTAATGTTGTGCTTCTTGGGGTGCCATTTCCTGGTTGTTATACCATGCGGAGCGCCACTGGTGCAGTCTTCGGGTGCAATACGGGAATTCCCCTTATTTTTCAACGTCCGACGATAAGATACATGTAGAAAACATGAACAATTTTCTGAAGGGACTGATCGTAATCGATCCTGATGTATGTTTGATTACTTCCAATACGCCTTCATCGTGTGACTACGCTTTAGCTATCGCTCTCTATTTCCTTCGTGTCTCTCTGCATGTTCCTTCCACAAATTTTGATGTGGAAGGAACATGCAACCAGCTTTTCTGCAACAGCGAACCAGATTTTCTGTCATGGTTCGAGGGGCACTCGAGAGAAATGTTTCGTTTGGTATACTTCGTATAAATGGTGATGTTTCGTCTTAGCAAGAAATGTGCCGTCAGGCTCGGCATCTCCAGCACGAAAATCTTGCAGCACGCTTGAACTTCGCCTTCAAGAGTAGAACGGGATTGCGTAATCGGGCCCTGTTCGCATCGCCTTCTCAATCGTTAGCCTGACTTCACAAGTCTCGGTGCATGCCTCAACCGTGCCGCAAGGCAGCGAACGTCCGCAACGCGTAACATTGGCCGTTTCAAACTACCATAATATGATCTGAGGTTTTACGTCCCAAAACCACGATATGATTGTGAGAGACGTCGTAGTGGAGGGCTCCGGAAATTTTGACCATCTGGTGTTGTTTGACGTGCACTGACATCGCACGGTACGCGGGCCTCTACCATTTCACCTCCATCGATATGCGACCGCCGCGGCAGGGATCGAACCCGCGACCTTTGGATCAGCAGCCCAGCACTGTAGCCACTGTTCCACCGAGGCGGACCTTTTTCCAAACTATCCTGGAATGCTTACTGCGAGCACAGTTGCGCAGCGCCCACTACGCCATAATTAGGTCCGTGACCTTTTGTAAATGTAGAGCCCTAAAGGGGATATATGGTAGGGTAAACAGGTTCTCCTGGTTTCAGCTTTATATCTCCGGAACTGTACCATATTTCCTCCTGAAATTTTTTGTGCTTAATAAGAGGGCTAGTGGCCTTCAGTCTAAAAAATTTTGACCCTGTAGCTTTTCTTACTTTCTTCTGGTGGAGCACCAAATTTCAGACTAGTGCACGAAATTCAATGTATTTTTTCTCAAAAACAAAAAACAGTACGACTCTGGTATTTGACACGCGTATTTAACATGATATTGGTACTAATCCCAACCTATAAAAACTGGCTCTTATATTTATATCACAAGAAAGAAAAAATTGTCCTCACTTATCACGTGCTGTGAGGGAGACCTTCCAATCAATCTTTTTTTTTTTCATGATTGCGAATAAAACAGTTTTTAAAAGTTTTAGGTTCAGGGTATTTGAAAGGAATTTAGGTATAATCTGAGAAAATTTGAGTGCGATCGATCGGATAGTTTTCCAGGAGAGGTACGTCAAGTTTGGAAACTTTTGAAAAAAAAAACTGATCGTGAGAAAAACTTGCCTTTATGTTTAAAAACACTGTGGAACGTGCTCACAACACACAGCCATAATTCCGCTAAAAATGCATTTAGGGGGGGGGGGGGGGGATCGTGATCAAGAAGTATGAAAATGGTAGGAAGCGAACATATTCAACCGATCTAGCCATAATTATTGTTAAAAATGCATACACACAGAAACAATGGTGGAAAAGAGGCTGCGTGTGCGGCAGGAGGCGCGGTCTCTGGCGCCATTTTTAAAGGGCGTATAGCACTCCAACACGGTCGCCAATGCATGGTTTTGCTTCTCAAGTTGTGCATTATTTGTTTAGTAATGAAAACAAAAAAATCGCTTTTTTGGTCAATCTCCTTGCGCAAGTCACAACCGCTCCTTGCGCAAGTCACGTGTTTTGACACCGGATACGATTCTAAGCGTCTGCTGTGCAATATTACATGCGTCAAGGAGACGCCTCGCACTACATGACATTCGTATAGTGTTTTTTTTATACACTTTCAAGCACTGCCGTGGCTCTGTGATAAACACCTGCTTGTCGTGAAGAAGTCCTGGGTTCGATTCCCACCTGAACCAAAGATTTTTATTTATTTTATTCGCATCTATTTCAAGTTTCCGCTCTCAGAAAACGCCGACTTTTCGCTCGCAACCGACGACGCCGACGCCGACACTGCATTTTCCGCGAAACGAGCTCTTTAACGCTATCACGCTGAATCAACAGTGGGCGGGCGGTGTCGCTAAACTATTGGCAGCAACGGCGAATCCTGCCAGTAGAGGAAGGACTAATATTCCAGAGAACGTGTGGTACCTCGTGGTATTATCAGTTAAGAAGTCATGGCGCCGAATTCACGAAACTTCTCTTTCGCAAGGGCATTTTTACATTGGTTAGCCGGCTTCGCTAATGAGAGGCCCGTATTGTGATTGGCTCAAATATTCTCGTACTAACATGTTCAGCGTACGACGTTTTTGTGATTCCTAAGGTTACATACATGAACAATGCACCCTAGCAATGAAGTCCTTACGAATACTTTGTAATAAGCTGTAATTTTGGGAGATATATCGTATAGCAGCTTGTTTCTAAAGGGACTACGGCCGAACACATGTGCTGGCTTTATCGAGAGGGTCAAGCCGGCTCGCGGGCATAGACTCTTCTGCAGTGCTCGTCAGAGCCGCCGGCTGGTCTGTATAGGCCAGCCGACTCTTTCAGCGCAGTGGCTCAGCGGCACGCCGAAGGAGCGTGACCGGCTTGTCCAAGCAGGGCAGCAGCAGCAGCCATCCTTTCGCCAGCGCCACCCTCTCAGCCGGCGCCCCAGGGCCTGACGACCTTGCTGGACCGGCAGCGGGGGAGCTCTCAGCTGGCGATGGGAGAGAGTGCGCCGCGGGTGAGGTCGCCAGCAGCAGAGAGGAACTTTTATAAAGGGTCGGCGACGGTGCGACGCGAACTCTTCGCCCTCAGTCGGTACTTGTGGAGCGGTGGTGCGCGATGAGTTGTGGAGCAGCCATGTCTTCTCCAAGGGCGAACGTCATCGTTGGGCTACTGCTAGTGGGCGCCGTAGCGCTTCTGCTGCCCAAGACGGAAGCAGGTGAGAGCGACCGCATCTCGAGGAGACACTGTAGCCGGCTGACGTCGCGACACATGGGAACGTGTTCTTTGTATTTCACGACCAAGACACTGCGACGTTCTTTTTTTCCAGCCGTGAGGTCCATCCGTGGCAAAAAGCCTGTCATAGTCCATCATCTCACTTTGAGGCTTGTTTTTTTGTTTTCTCTCTGCCATGCGGTGGCAGGAGCTGACTGACAAAATGCTACAGGGCATAGCATGCTGAAGGGATTCTGGCATTGAGAGAAGCGTGATTTATTTCCGTTCTTTTCGTGGGAACTACGAATAACTTGTTTGTGCGCGAATCTCAAGAAACATGCGATATGTCATTGAGCCAAATGAGCAGCGTTTGGTTGTTATGCTAATTGAAGGGACGAGCTATGGTTATCGCGCAGTTGACATCGTGGCTTTCGTCGGTGACATTGTCCTTTTGTCCGTGACAACGAGCCTTAAGTCCCTACAACCAGGAAAGTCACACTGTGACCAGGAACCATGTAGCTTGCTTTGGAACACTCTCGCGGGCATAGCCGCTTTGCATGACAGCTGATTTAGCTGAAAATATAGGTCGCTGAAAATATTTAAGGCTCGATGATATATATAGGCGTGAATCTAAAGCCTTGTTTGGAATTGAAATAAAGTACGCTGATACAATAATATAGTCATGCGCATGACATGGTGTTTGACAGCCTGCCATAACTGAAACGCAGAACAAAGTATTTCGCTAAAAGTGCTGGCGCGATATCAGCATCACAAGTTCGTGTGGCCCAAGGAAGCTATGGAGTAGCGTACACAACCTTCGCCCGGGTACCAATACACAACTCGGCCGTGATTCATAAAAAAAAGAAAAGAAAAAAAAGAAACATTCATTAATGTTCTTTGCCGTCGGTTGACATCCTTCGCTAAGGATATGTCCCGTATCAGGGTTGGCAGTAATTCTTCTGAGCAATGTTTCTTGCGGAAGACCCTATTGTTATGGGTGATGCGTATCAGCCCATATATTTCCAAACGTGTCATTGCAACACGAAGACCTTTTACAGCGAATTCTAGTGAGGCTAGGTTTCTGGGACCTACAGGAAGTGTTGAATTAGAGACACTTCTTTTTGCAATTTCACTGGAATTCACTGCAGAACTTAGGATACTAATTAACAATACACCTTAAGGCGCATCTGACCGCGTGAGTTATGATTTGTCATATCAATATGCGTTTGAAACGTATGCACACATAATATGTGGTACACCGTGCAGATCGGTTTGATCCCGGCCGCGGCGGTCGCATATCGATGCAGGCGAAATGGTAGAGGCCCGTGTACTGCGCGATGCCAGTGGACGTTAAAGAACACCAGTTGGTCGAAAATTTCCTGAGCCTTCCATTGCGGCGTCTCTCATAATCATAGCGTGGTTTTGGGACGTGAAACCCCAGATATTATTATTCCACCGTGCCGACAGCAGAACAAGTGTATGAGTTACTGAATCTGAATAATCTGAATTTATCTGATTAATCATTCGTTGAAAAGCACATACATGTAAACGGAAGACCTCCGCAATAGTACTATTCCACACGATGGGAGTCACCAGCTGACCAGCTTTATTATCGGTCTTGTCAGATAATGAGCGACATTAAGTGTGCATGTCTCGCGTCGCCCGCAAGGTGCGGCCTTCAGAAGGCGGCCTTGTACTTTTCAGTACGCAGTGACGCGGCGAGAGATACATTCAGAGAGAAAGAGGAACTCGATAAAGCAGCCGTAGTGCAGCTTGAGGGGTGTGACATATCGAACGGACATGAATCATTCATCGTTTCCCGGTACTCCAAAGGGAAAGCATCGACGTCGCGTCCTGCGACAAAGATCAGCAAAAACGTCGCGCCAGTATGGCGTAGCTTGGTCGTTATTCGGAAGGCTCTCATTACACACGGGATCACATTAAGCGGGAAGAATCGGTACGGTTGCGTCTTGAAAACAAACGCACCTGCGAAGTGTCGTCCTCTTCTTTTCTTCTGTTTAACCGCACGCTGGTTTTCATGATGCTGTCACTAAGCAGTAGTGTTCACGAAACTGTATGCTTCGTCGACCGTGGATGCGAATTTTCTTGCCGCCGTTTGTCTTTCGAATGGGCATCACTGACAACGCTGCTTTCGATAATACGCTTAACATGTTTTTTGTTTTTTTTTTTAGCTGTCATCGTTAGTGCGTACGGAGGTGATTGCTTGCGATTTCATTAGTTCGCGCCGACGGCGAGGCAATAGTCAGAACTAATGATTTTAGACTACTGACAGGGGCGTAGCAAGGGGGGGGGAGGGGTTGGGGGGGTTCAACAACCCCCCCCTGGCTCCCCCAGTTTTACGTGTGTATGTATAAGCCACACACAAGCAAACACGCGCACGAACATACATAAAGAGCGATCGAGCGCCCCCCCCCCCCCCCCCCCCTTCCGAAAAAAAATCTCTGGCTATCTTACTGAATAGTGACATCATACGCCGTCGCACGAGGCTACAAAGGCCTTTGCGGCAGTTCATAAGGAGTTTGCCTGCCCGCACTTCTCCTTCGTGTCAGGTAGAAAACGTGAGTGTAAGGCAATCAGCGTCGTTAGGTAACTTTTCCGTTTATGCGGTTCTTCTGTCTGTAACAGCTTTCATTCCCAGCCAGGCCTCTGGACTAGGTGCAGCAGTATAGCCAAAGGTTACTGGCTATGCTGCTTCCAAGATTACTCCTGCAACACCCCCCCCCCCCTACCCCTACAACCTGATACATATGTCCACAAGAGATACCTAGTGTAAATTAACTCAAGACATTTAATATACGCCTGCCCAGCCCCTCCTTCCCATCAGTCTCTAGCAGTAACGTATCCAGCAATGTTTTTCGGAGGCGGGGGGGGGGGGGGGTAACCATACTTTATGTATGTTCGTGCGTGCGCTTGTATGTGTGCGTGTATATGAACACATGCGAAATTGAAAATTTTCGAGGAGGCGGGTGTGTTTGAACTCCCCCAACGCCAGTAGTCTCTAGCGCTGTGGCAACCGTGTACGAAACTAACCATCGCACCAGCTTTTTGTTAGGTATAAACCGTCCCTTCAATGAACATCGCAATCACAAGCTTCATATTTGTCACTGAAAATGTAACACTTCTGAAAAGCAAAACATTTGATTTTTTTTTTCGGTGTGCTGCGACATATACATTCAAACACGCGCAACGCGCAGGCTTAGTAGCGCCACCGCTATAAATGGCTTAGCGTACCCAATCTGAGGCGTGATAGAGGAGCCCGGACACGCCTCATCATGCATGGCACGTTTAGGCGGTGTCAATCAAGTGGGAATCGCTACATTGCCTAAACCACTAATCCCAATTAACGTCATATGTAATCCTGACGCTGTTCCTGGCGGTATGTCTTTTGTTAAAGCTAACGTCGCCACCTTTCTTTGCTGCATTCCTGTTTCTTCTCACTTTCTTGATTTGATAGTTTTATCGTCAGCGTGTCTAACTTCCCGCAATAATAATAATAATAATAATAATAATAATAATAATAATAATAATAATAATAATAATAATAATAATAATAATAATATTTAATATTACCATAATAATAATAATAATATCTGGGGTTTTACGTCCCAAAACCAGGATATGATTGTGAGAGAAGCCGTTGTGGAGGGCTCCGGGAATTTCGACCGTCTGGTGTCTGCACGCTTCTCTGGCAGTTCGGCTCCATCAAAATGTGACCGCCGCGGCCGGGATCGAACCCGCGACCTTCCTAACTTACTGTCAATTCAAGTGTGTATACGCTAAACGAATCGGGCTTGCTCAGAAAATGCATGCGGTCGCTTCGATTGGTTGTATTCTTTCGTGTGGGACGATGTTGAAACGGCTGTCCTCCGCGGCGCTTACATTTGAGGAATTTTCAAAGCGCGTTCATCGTTATGCAGAACGCATCGTGCGACGCGCACAGGCATTGAGCTACTCGCTTTTTATTCTGTGAACTCTCGTGAGGCCTACTCAGTGGGCAACTTTGTACGTGTATGGCCAGAAATCTGCTGAAAAATAGTGCCAGCGCCACCATGAATATAAAACAATGAGGAGATCTGTTCTAAAACTTGCTGATAACGTGCGAAATGCTTAAATCACAGGTGTCATTCGGAAAGGCGCATTAATTAACATCTGATTGGCAAGGAGCTGCTAGCTGTCAAGGAACAGAGCAGATTTTTTTTTTGCTTAATTACGCATGAGTGTACGCGCCGTAAAGTTACGAATACCAGTACGACAGGTGACGTCTACAAACTTTACCGTCGATCATTCGTTTATGACAATAATGCGGCCCTGAGAAACAGTAAATTAATACGCAGACCAGTTTTCTTGTGTCGCCTCCCCTTTTCCCCCCTCACTGAATCTCCTGAATTTCGATGTCACCAGGTTGGCAGGTATGAAAATGTGACCAAAAGTATCTGCTTCCAACTTTTCAACATATCGCAGCGCGATCTAGTACAATTTTCTAGAGGAATGAGAAATATCAGAAGGATACTAAATCGGATGCACTATTAATGTCCAAACTTAGTTTTAAGTTTATTGAGTGGGACACCTTTAAAAAAACGCAGGACATTTAGTTATCACAGATATTTTGTGATATGCGTGGGTTATCAATAGGAAAGAATTAAAGAGGCAGTATCTTGGCTCATGTGCTGGCGGTGCTAGGGACGAGACATACTGTCTTCGTTCACTTGCTTCAAATTTGAATGGAACGTCTCGCCTCCTTTGCTTGGTGACATACAGGTCTTGGTGCACATACACGCTACGAGTACGAACGTAGGAGAATGTTATGGGACATGGCACTAGATATTTCCATTTCTCGTTTTTCTTTACCTCCACATGTCTCTCGCCAAACAATCGTTGTGTATGCTGTTGAGTCGCACGCGGGAGAGGGAATTGGCCATTTGTTTAGTGGGTTATTAGAGGAACGCCGTCAATACACCATGTTTTCTTTTCTTTAACACCTTTTTTTGCCTGCCTTTCTTTTCTGTTGTACGCCACCCGAGCTGCGATTGATATGCCAATGAAACGAGTTTATGTCAGCGGAACGCCAGCCCAATTAGTCCCCACTTTTCCGCGTTTCGCGACTGAGATTCCATCTCGTGCTGACTGCCACAGGTCGCTGTCACCCGTTTTACTTCGGGAATTCACTGCTTTCCGGTCCTCGCGTGTAATGACACCCGGAAAGTCGGGCCTTCGGCTCTTAACGAAGACCGGCTGCAGGGACACCCGCAATACCGGCAGGAGCGTGGTGGCACGTGGCGTACAAAGACAAAAAGATAAAACGAAAAAAAAAAAAGGAAAGCGCCAGCATGTTACGGTTATAGATCCGTACAAAACTGCCTTGTCAATTGTAGCGGAACTGCCAGCTACCACGTTCTGTTTCGAGTAAATGACCGACTCCATTCACACTTGGCTCAAAAGTGGTTCGTCTGTTCGGAATTCGGGGGGTAAAAAAGAAAGTGCACTAAGAGCTGCACCTTGCGAAGTAATGCAATATAAAGGCATTGCGCTGTAGAGTCATTAAGGGGAAAAAATAACAACCACCGCTGTTTTGCTGATTCTGAGAACACACCACAACTCTATCGTCACGCCATTTATCGTTGATTGCTAAGCCAGCAACACAAACGTAAGATCTGTTGCACAAAACAGTCGAAACCACTCACACAAGATAAATAGAGCATTTTAAACATTACTTCTTACTGAGTTTAATTTCATATACATGCCCACAGGCACTGCACTAATTTAAAATGCTTTAAATGTATGAATGAGTATATTAAGTACTCGTCGCCGGAACATTAAAATTATGAAGATAAGCCATGACACTTGACCATTTCAGTCACGTGTAAGTGCCTAGTAGCAAATCTAATATATCCTTGGAGTCGATCAGAACGTATTAGTGCAGCTATGATTATTAAATGAAAGTCAGAGAAGAGGAAGCAAGAAGAGCAAAGGCAGGGAGGTTAACCAGACGAGCGTCCGGTTTGCTACCCTGCACTGGGGAAGGGAATGGAGATTAGAAACAGAAAGAGAGGGAGAGCACTGCAGGTACATAGGAGTAAGTGTTATTACAGCATGATATGTAAATGGCTGTTTCCTACGGTCTTGGTTCGACCTGCAGAGTGCCAGTGTGCAGATTACATAAGTATACCATGTGCGCTCGACCACCGAAAAGGCACAGGCATGATACACGCATTGCTTAGTTGTGCGTTTGCGCGTCTGTACGCAAATAGTAATTGACGCAATTTTTACGTAGCCCAAATTCATTCGTCCCTAGATATTGTTGCAGTTGGAGAGGTCTCACCCTTAGTAAACCATAGGCGCATAAGTTGCGTCAATGAGTAGACCGGTTTTATCAACAAGGAAGGTGCACCGCGAGCGTCATGCCACAGCGTCTTCCACTGCCTTTACCCAGTCCTTAACTGCATGTTTTGTGACCATACCGCTGTACTAACACGACTGCAATCTTGCCGTAAAAGCCCCGCTGTGAAACGGGCATCGCAAATGTTATGGCAGCGCCGACTACGCTCACTGGAATAGCTACGAGCCGCGGTCTAATAATACGCTTACACATAATTCCGCAGGACGGTGACGGAGATTGCGGTCGTTAAAAGCTTCCCTCAGGCGCGGTATATATTATGCAAACGGATCGCGTTCCACCATCATTTCGTCTCACGTTTGCAAAGCAGCAAATGAACGCATGACGATAACATCGAAGAATTCTTAACCACTTTTCTTGTCAGTTCTGTTAGGCTCGGTCACCAGTTAGTGTGGGAAGGTTCTACTGGGTTCAGGAATGATGTTTTTCTTTTTATGTTTTTCTGAGAGCTGGTGCCTGGCACGTATAAATCGTAGTAAGGCAGCGGAGTGGTCATGAAAAAAAAAAAATGTCAGGCTGCAGTGCGGGAAAGCTTTTGTTGCTATGTGGGCGTGCTTCTGATAACACTGAAAAAAGCACATAACACTGGCATGTCTCGTTGCTGTTCTGATGACACCGACTCCTGAAAAAAAAAACAGTGTTTAGTCTGATGAGGCCTGCCACATCCGTGTACAAAAATTTCGCGGCTACGACACAAGGAGCAAACCTGAGCAAAAGTTAGAAATTTCCTAACCGTTTACAGGTTACAATGCTTTCGCACGAATTTCACGCCTTGGTACAGCAGAATGATTTAAGGAACCGCTTGTGCATTGATTTTAGATAAGCAAAGGAAGAATCACGGTCATATCAAGGTCCTAGTCGGTGTCTGCACATCACGGTGTTACCTCACAACTAACAGAGGGATGGATGTTAACGCTTAATTTGCACTGGAGTCGCCGACGTAACGAACATCTCAGCGATGTTTCAGAAAGGTATCTCGAAAGCTGTTCCGTGAGAAGCTATGACAATATGATTTTGTCCAGAAAAAAAAAAAGAAAAAAAAAGGTTATACGTGTATCTGACTTGGAAAGGTGGGGGGGAGATCATTTAGATGCCAGCGGGCTGGGATATATTAGCTGTGAAACACGCATAAAGAAACAAAAAAAAAGTGAAATTAAGAGGGGGTTGAGGCGGAAAACTGCCTTCCGAGAGATTGCACAATGCCTTGCACACTTTTTAGGAGTGTGGAGATGGAGGTATAAATTTTACAGTAATACTATAAGAGTAAGAGCGACAAACAATACTCTACAGACTGTAAGCCAAGTCATTTTGTGTAGGATTCTAAGCATTGTGTTATGAGTTTGTTCGAGTCGAAATCAAGGAGGGCAGGTCGTACAGTCAGAATCACACTTGTCTAGAGCGCCCTGCCGGCCGCTGCAGCTGTCGTTTTTCTGCAGAAATATGCAAACACTGTCGTCGTAATGATACCAAACATGATCATACCGCATGCTAGGCCCTCGTGCTATAATTCAAGCATGAACGGAAGCTTGTAACTAACGCGAGGTAGAAGCTGCCGTCAACAACAGTGTCGACAGCCACGCGCTCCGCTGATCTAGACAAGTGTGATTCTATCCGTACGTTACATTCCAAGTAGTCTGTATTCGCGTAGTAGCGACGAGCGTTGTGCATAGAATGCTCGGAATGTGATCTGCTCAGGTGCTTCGCAAAAAAAAAAAAAAAGCACACACACACAAAATGCACAAGCCGGGAGGTCGACACGTGTTTGTTTTCATAAACATTCGTGAAGCAAAACAAAGCTTTGATGACGCTGACAGCACCGCAGCGCTAACTGTGTAGTTGTCCTCGTCGGCTCTATAAGTACAGAACAACTAGCCCACGTTACTAGTAAATGGTTTGTCTTTGCATTCAAATGGCGGCAGTGCCCCACTGATGATTTTATGATATAATTTTTTGTTTTGCTGTGCCCAGTCAGCATACTTTCTAATATCACGACGGTTGTGCCAAGGCGCGAGGCGTTAATGCCACCACCACCACGGCCATCCTGACTTCATTTTTGCTGTGCCACCTGCTGTACCACGATGTAGTCATCATTTCGCAGTTACTATGACTCTTTTGTGGGTTACTTGGGGGGGTTGGCATAGCATTGCTTTATCCTTGCACGAATAGGGTGGTACCAAGGGATGATTACCTTGAAGAAAGGTCAAGGACGCAACCCACGTAGACGGAAAAAAAAAGAAAAAAGAAGGGGACAGGATGAGAGCGTCCCTATCCTGCCCCCTTCGTTTTTTTTCGTCTACGTGGGTTGCGTCCTTGACCTTTCTTCAGAATGAACCAACTAGCCCAACAACACGTTGCAGTAATGATTACCTTGTTTAAATTTCTCTTTTGTTTAGGACATGTTCATGCTTTTAAATGTCGTCGTGTACTCCTCTTCACAGATAATGAATTTAGTGAAAACCAGAGACACAAAAACAGAACTACATAAGATCGCACCGAAAGTATGATCGTTTAGGTTACTTTAGCCATAACAAATCGAATGAGCACTACTCCTTTCTCAGTATCCTATATGAATGCTAGATATATCGACCAAGGCTCTGCACGTGTGTACGAGTAGACGTAAAAGCTTAATAAAAGAAAAAAACGAACCCACGACTTGAATTATTCAGACGACTGCACAGCTCTACTACGACCTGTCGTGAAAAGGTCGCGGTATTGAGCCGAGCTCACGTCGACTCGTTCCCACGAGCGCGCTTCTCGAAAGTCACGCTGTCATCGTAAATCGACGAGATACTCCCGTACGCTAGAAGCTGCGGGCAAGGCGAGGTGGCAAAAGAAAAGCAGACAGAGGCCGCGCGATAAAGCAACAGTCTTCTGAGATTTTCATGCTGGCCGCGCTCCAAGTTGGCACGCACGATGTCGATTCAACGTTAAAAGGAAAGCCGGTAGCTGTTGCTTCGCATTGCACAGCCTGCAGTTGCACAGCAACGGACTTTTTCGCGTAACAGAGCGAATTACGTGCCCAGACTGCGTCCCCGTTGTATATGGGAATGTTAGACACAAACAGAACGGCGAAAGGCGCTTTGGATTTCTGCGAAACACGCGTGTGTCTTAAAGTGCGGACAAGGTGATGGAATTATCTGTCTGAAAAGGCAATGATGATGATTCGCCATTGTTCACGACATCGTGTAAACGGCTGATGCGAGGATAGTCGATGGCAACTTCGCATGTTTTATGAATTGCAGCAGCGCGCTGGCGTACTGTCATGTGTGTGACAGCTTCCAGAGGCGAACACATCTATTCTATACCTTTATCAGTGTAGCTGAGTCGGCTGGTTGATCGTACATAGTGTTAAGTTTTGGTGTATTCATGCGGGAGGTTCAGGAAGAAGAAATGGACATGGGCCGGGCACGTAGCACATAGGCAGGGTAACCGCTGGTCATTAAGCCTAACTGTCTGGATCCCAAGAGAAGGCAAACGCGTGAGGAGGGAGACAGAAAGTTAGGTGGGCAGATGAGATTAAGAAGTTTGCAGGTACAACGTGGCAGCAGAAAGCACAGGACCGGGTTGATTGGCGGAACATGGGAAAGGCCTTTGCCCTTGCAGTGGGCGTAGTCAGGCTGATGATGATGATGAAGATGAATGTTACGTTTGCAGAGTGAAAGATGAACGAGTACGCGTCGATGAAAGGACAGGCACAAGCTCAATGCCTCTGTCCTTCACTTTCTCCCCGTCCCTAAGTTACAAGGAACAGGGTCACGGCGCTTGTCCCTGCCCTTTATGGTCATCCATGTTCAACTTTTACGCTGTAAACCTAAGATTGTCCTGTGCCTTCATTCTGTTTCTTCCGTATATGTCAAATGGGGACTGTTGGTATAGCGATGTTGATGTCGCGTGACGCTTCCACGCTATAGAAGCACTTATGATTGACCGCATCGCCGTATTCATTGCAGTTGTATACATTAGCGGTAAAAATGCGCGCCGGTTTAAAATTTCGGGCTTCTCCGATGCGTATTACTAAATGCATACCGCGAAGCTAATTGAGTGCTGTGTGAGCTCAATGACATAGTAATACCTGTATCACGCGCACTTCCAAGGAGATCAAATGATCAGCGACCGTTGCCATAAGCGCGCACGTTTAACGTCTAATGACTTCAGTGTCAGTGAAACGGTCTGAAAAAATGCTTCTTAAATGTCCTTATAACGCCTAAACCTGACCAAAGTACATTAAACCTACCTCTCACTTGTTCAGAAACACACACACACACACACACACACACACACACACACACACACACACACACACACACACACACACACACACACACACACACACACACACACACACACACACACACACACACACACACACACACACACACACACACACACACACACACACACACACACACACACACACACACACACACACACACACACACACACACACACACACACACACACACACACACACACACACACACACACACACACACACACACACACACACACACACACACACACACACACACACACACACACACACACACACACACACACACACACACACACACACACACACACACACACACACACACACACACACACACACACACACACACACACACACACACACACACACACACACACACACAAACACACACACACACACACACACACACACACACACACACACACACACACACACACACACGCACGCACGCACGCAAACACACACACACACACGCACGCATGCACGCACGCACACGCACACGCACACACACGCACGTACACGCACAAACACGCACACGCACGCACGCACACACACACACACACACACACTCGCACGCACACACCCGCTACTTGAAGACAAAGGTTCATTCTTTAGCATGGTCTTTCATTATCAAAAGTTACAAAGAAGTGTGTTTAAACCGCTAAACGCCTTTGTGGCTTATACTGGGTGAGTATATTTTAATGTCCGTTGTATTTTTATTGGCCATGAAACAGCACATAGATAAAAAGAGATATGGGGAGATGAATATGGCACTAAAACTGTTACGAGAGCGGTACGCGGATTACTTTGTTTCACCTTGTAGCAACATTTGGTCTGCAAATGTGGTGTCACATGCCCGCGGGCAGTCACGCGCACTTGGGCGCGTAGACGAAAGATCATAATGTACGCCGCTACGTATGGAAATCCCAGCGTTTATAGCAACAACCACGCCAGCGTGTCCTTCAGGAAGTCCTCGTGTGAAGAAGCTTGCAACATTCAGACGGGCGTATGTTTCTTTGTATGAAAGCTAAGAGCCTCTGCCTGAAATATAAGGACGCTTGCGAGATGTTCCTATGACGACTGACAGTGAAAATAAGTACGAAACTCGGACGCGTTCGAAACATATTAAATAGATTACGCAGTCAAACAGACACCAATTTAAATCGAGGCACAGGTTTTGGTGAACTTCTGTTGTTACGCGAACGAATATTTCTTGTAGGAATTTGCCTTCCGAAGTTGGCTGCGAGTTCGGCTTTTGATTTCGAGGTTATGCCAGGGCAACGACCTGACACGAGCAAATACTGTAATTCACAGGTTTTCGCGACATTGTCGTTAAGTTTGTCGTCGAGGTAAATTAGTAAGGTTGAGGTAAAGTAAGATGACACCAAAATTGGGTAAGAGGGGGCAGGCCTGTCGATTAAATGTAAAGTAAGCATTACATAAATACATTTCTGTGCCACACGTCACAGTTGTTTAACGGGGTATTGCGTGCCAAAACCATGATATAATTCTGAGGCACACCGTAGCGGCTGACTCCTGATTCATTTCGACCACCTGGGGTTCTCTCAATGCGTACTCACATCTAAACCCACGTATGTCACATTTCACCCACACCGAAATGCGGCTGCCATGGCCGGGATTCGAACCGCCATCCTTGAGCTTAGCAGCGCGACACCTTACCTTGATAGGCGGGTAATATGCGAGAGCAACATTAAGCTCTGATGAAATGTGTGGGCCCACATACTGACCTCATTGTAATTGTACCAACTTGCGTGGTATGCAAAAAAATGTTATAATGACAGATAAAGACACTATAAACACTTAGTGACGTCACTGCCTACAGGCGACGGCTTGCCTGCACTTAGATCGCCGTCATTGGCGGTAATAGTTTCGACGACATCCGTTCGGCCTGCCTTCAACGCCCATATACTGAGTCCTTCCCCGGAGCGCTTGTTTAGGCTTTCGCTCTGGTGAGGAAGTGGACGTCATCTCCAGCTCGCAAAACGTTCTCAAAGGTCGTTGAGAGCATGCCGGAAGGTCACGGCGATGGTCAGGCCTTTCTTGCCCTCACGTGAGTTTGACTCTGTCGCGCCTCTCTGAAAGCAACGTGAGCGTTGCAGACAGTCGATGTGTGGTTCGCGCTGGAAGCTTCGGTTATGAACAGAAAGAGATGCGCCCAAGCGGGTCAGCAGTGCCTCCTGGTTTGGAAATGCGTACAAGGAAGCAGAACGTGCATCACTCCTTGAAGTCTCCTTCCGTCATTTCCTGTCTGCTCCTGCGGCCGTTTGACTTGACGTTAACCACCGAGTTAACAAAAGGAACTTTCGTACTAAACCCTCGCTTTGCTGGACGGATGGATTTTATGAGCATTCGGGGCCACGGAGATTGTTATATTTAAATATCTGTCGCTTTCGTTCTTGTCGTTTGGGACCTTAGTTTGTACTAATCAGCGCATCCTAAAGTATTAACTAAGATTATCGGGTGTTATCGCTGAATCTAAGGAGACTACACTTGCGATGTGATTAGCGGAGTACCTTGTGGAAGTTTTCCAACCTCTTGCGATTACGAGCGTGTAAGCAGCCGGCAAGTGCCACGCGGAAATCATATTTCTGCGATCGACGGCTGGGCTCGGCACTATTATTATACTGTGGGTGCTCTTTGTTTTGCTAGGCGCAGGCTCGCCCAATAAAGACTTTTTTTTTTTTACTAATACTTTTAGTTGCCGTTTTCCTCACAGTCACAACAATGAGACAACATTGCTTTAGAAGGAATGATTTACATATTTCCGTGTTATTGCACGATATTTCGCAATGCAGCATCCACAGACAGACAGACAAGGAACTTTATTAAGGTCCTGAGGAGCCAGCCAGTGCAGTCCTACAGAGGACCCCTGGCTTGCTGTCGGCTAATCACAATTATACTTTTATTGTCATTGCAGTCAGTGCGCCGAAATGTTCCCCACGAGTGCTACAGACTAAACTTCTTTTTCAGCGCATGTCACATTGTGTGTTGATGGCTGCACTGAACTGCGTCCGGGGGCTGCGACACTAACGGCGGACGTCACTGTTCCCGGGGAAAGTCGATGACTATAAAGCCCAGATGTTACCACAGTCAGGACTGCCTAGCTGGTGTCGTAGTCCCTACGACAGCAGATACAAGATGGCAGTGTGAGCTACGAAATATGAACTTGTATTCGTAATCATACGTTTGCGTTTGAACTGCAGTAATTTCATAAATATTTTATACGCTATTTTACGGGCGGGTTTCGGTTCTGCCATAGTAGGCTGTTAACATTGCCGTTATGTATTTTCAACAAGTAAACGAACCCTGCTATGGTTGCCACATACACGTGAAAACGCTTGGGTTGGTGCATTCGACGTTTCACGGCATCGTCAATTCTCTTCGCGATATAATTTGCTTATCAGCTCAATGTGGCGGCGCCTATATGTCTTACGTGAAATAGTCTATACGGTTCTCGAAGAATGCTGCAGAAAGTGAAGTTGAATTGCGCTGCGTCTTTGAAGATACTTCCTTGGGAGTAGCGCTGTACAACTACGAAATTTATCGGGTTACACACAGCAAGCGTGTTAGTGCGATGATTGCTAAACGAATGCCTCACGCGGAGCGTGCGCCGTAGCGCTGGTGTCGTTGCGCGAGCACGTCCTCGTTTTGAAAGCTCGGAGACGAGCTACGGGGTTTCTTCGGTGGAGGACCGCGACGCGTCGTTCGTCGCGCTCGATCGAAACTAGCCGCAGCGCGAGAGACACCGTTCCGCGTGGCCTCGTCTGCTCTCCGGCGATCCGTGAAGTCACATAGGTGTCAAACGTTCTCACGTCGCTCGTCAGCTGCTTCCGCATGGACCGCTGCGACCCTGTCGATGGCTTCTTGCACCCGCATTTCCTTTACTGCATAATTTGGAGCGTGGCAACTCTTTTAGATGTGAAGCATCTTATGGCGAAGCTTAATCCGGTGGTGGTGGTGTGCCGCGTGCCCACCCTTACTGCGCATGCGCAAACCCTTTAAAAAATAAAAATAAAAAACCTCCTCTCCCCCCCTCTAGGCATCCCTCCCCGCGGCAACCACACCCTCACTGCGCATGCGCCTCCCCTCCTCTCTCCCCTCTTACAGTTCCCCCCTCTCTCCTCTAGGCATCCCTGCCCGCGGCGTCTACACTCCCACTGCGCATGCGCGTCCCCCCTCTCTGTCTCTCTCCTCTCCTACGCTCCCCCCCCTCTCTCCTCTACGCATCCCTGCCCACGGCGTTCACACTCCCCACTGCGCATGCGTGTCACCCTCTCTCTCCTCTCCTACGCTCCCCCCTCTCTCGCCTCGCGATGCCGACGCAGGCAGCGTCTGCTAGCAAGTTTCTTGGTTGAAAAAACCGACTGCTCGCGCTGCACAACCGTTCACTGGCCACCCCGTATATATGGCAATGGATCTTGACCTCCAAGGTGGTGCCGGTGGGAGATTTCTCCTGTGCGTTGTTGAACAATAAAAATTCGCAGCGTGCGCGTTAACTAAAAGCGGAGTGCGGGTCTCTGTGTCCAGTCGGAGTCTTCTGTCTCTCATTGCCCATTAGCAGCGATTGGCATGTTCCAGTAGGAAACACTGCTCCATCACTGCCTGCTTTGCGCCTCCCCAGTTTTGTCTCCTGCGCAACGCTGCGATGAGCGCCAGCGTGAACGCCGCCGCCAGTGTAAGCGTTAGCGCCCGCTGCTTCACATCTACACATGGTTCCCTTTAGCGGGAGATGGCGTAATTTTTTTCTTTTCTATCTTCATCCTTTTTACGACCGATAGTTCGGTGAGTGACAACCGCTCCCTTTGTACACCGTCATGCGAGCCTGCGTATCAAGTTTCAACTTTATTGTAAGCGAAGTAGCGATACGCAAGTTGTAGGAGGCGTTTCACTCATAGAGTTTCCTAAAATTAACTAGAGGGGACTCTGGCGCTGCGATCGTTCAGCCACCATGGGAATGATGAGTAGTACACAAATTTGCCTAGTCTTCGTGCTTCCGGCTTCGAACGCACTTGTGGCTTTGTTTATTGTTGCGTTTTCGTTCTGTTTCGGATAAAAGAATGGACCGTTGTGAACTTCGTGAGTCGATTTGAATTCGTGAGCCTAATAAGGTCAAGGTGGTGAAGCGTAACTGCTAAACCTTTGCTGAACTTCGTATTGCGGCAAAGCGGATTCAGGCCACACGCAGCCAAAAGAACGAAGACTAGGCAAGACTAGGCAAATTTGTGTACTACCCATCATTCCCATGCTGGCTGAAGCGCCGTGTGTTGCAGCTCCCATAGACACTAGCGCCAGAGTTCTCTCTAGTGTATTTATAGGAAACTCTATGGTTTCACTGACTAGAGTCCCATAGTCCGAGGACAGCAGGCGCAGCCATGATGAACGACGAATGTGGTAAAAAAAAAGCGTAGGCAAATGGCAAGGGAAAAAAAATAATATCAGTGAAGCAGTGCTATATAACAACTACATCAGGAACTAAACTACAAAAATTACGCTAGGAACAACAACAAAAATAATATCACAAGAACTGCAATAAAATTAAACAAGGACTAAAAAGAATGACTTTTGATGACAGGAGGAATAATTTCGTTTTTGTTTTAAGTGTATAGGTTAGATAACGACTTTCAGATCGGGTGAAACGAAGGCAGCAAAATGTGACTGGTTTTGTCGCACTAGGCTGTATTCTTAGTCGGTAGAGAAGCTTATTGCGGGGCAACAACGGCTAAAACGTTTAGACAAGGTGGCGACGCCTCACTGGGAGCGTATTTCCAGATCACTCATCGCTGAACATTGAAAGGCGGAAATGTCATTCACGCAGCGGTAGAACTTTGAAAGACGACGATGTATTGCCGCATCCTTAATCTGTCCCAGGGCTTCTTCTCTGGGCCACAGCAACAGGAACGTCTGCATTGCCGTCTGCGAATTTCTTAGAGACTCAATAAGAATTTCTTGTTAAGCTTTTCTCAATCAAAATTTATTACTTTAGACTTCTCACCAATTTGATAGTAATCTATAATATAATGAACACTTCTATATTCCCTTGATGACCGGTTAATTCATTTTCCTCTAACAAAATTTTAAATTATTTCCCTCATTAACCGCCGGTTTAATGGCCAATCCCCCGTAGTGGGTATGAGCCATATGTATAGGCACAAACAAACAAACAAACAAACAAACAAACAAACAAACAAACAAACAAACAAACAAACAAACAAACAAACAAACAAACCGTTTGTTTGTTTGTTTGAAACAAACAAACAAACAAACAAACATACGTACAAACAAACAAACAAAGCTGCTGCGAGAAATTCCTCTAACAAAATTTTAAATTATTCCCTCATTAACCGCCGGTTTAATGGCCAATCCCCCCGTAGTGGGTATGAGCCATATGTATAGGCACAAACAAACAAACAAACAAACAAACAAACAAACAAACAAAGAAGCAAACAAACAAACAAACCGTTTGTTTGTTTGTTTATTTGTTTGAAACAAACAAACAAACAAACATACGTACAAACAAACAAACAAACATACGTACAAACAAACAAACATACGTACAAACAAACAAACAAACATACGTACAAACAAACAAACAAACAAACAAACAAACAAAGCTGCTGCGAGAAATTGGTCAGCCTTCGTTTACTAGTGTTTTTCTTGAACGCCTTTATGACGCAATGCTACGAGCATTCTTCGGCTTCTTGGCAGACATCTGTGTGCGTTTCTGACGACGAGTTGTGTCCATGGAGCAGCTACTTGCTTCCACATGGATGTGTAGCTTTTAAAGAAAGCGTGTGTGGCTGTATCTTTGGATCGTAATTTATTTCCAGCGTGGTTATCGTTTAGGGACGAGGCTAGTATACAATAGACGGAAGTAAGGGTTTCTGTGCTCTGTACTTCGTGATTCGAGCTTTCAGCTATAAATTATCTTCATAACACGTTACGACGAGGTGCCGAAGTACAGAATATGCCTCTAAATATATTTACAAATGACACCAAACATTATACTTGCAAGAAACAAGTGTTTTCTTAACATGGGGCCGATAATATCAGTATTGAAATCTCGCACTTCATTTTTTTGTAGCTACGTCTGTTTCCTTCACCATTCACGGAGGATAAGAATTCGGTTCTTACCGCCATCACGTTGTCATTCCCTTAACTATTATTTCTCCATTGCTTAACATTTCTATATTTCAATTAATAAACAGAAATAGGCTCTTTTATGATTTCCTCGACTTCATTGCCTGTTGGCGTCGCAGCTGTGATTGACGAAAATGAGAAACCTTGATTGGTTCCCCTTCTCGTTCACTAAATCGTTGTTGTTGTTGTTGTTGTTGTTGTTGGTTTCATAAAATGATAATATACTGTGAAAATAAAGTACTGAAGGAACACCTATCATAATCATCGATATCAAAGTCCAACGACTCAAAAAATAATTTTTCAAGGAAGTTATAAATGACGAAAAGTATGCAGTGAAGGAATTTGACGTGCAGCACAGCCTGCTGGAGAAGGAAAGCAGTGGAAATTTTAAGGGCTCGTTTTTCCTTGTTAGACACAATATTAATGAAAACTAACAGACAATGATAACAGACAAGGAATTCCTCGGCATTATTGTCTGTTAGTGCTCATTAATATTAGCCTGCTGAAGAGTAATTTAGAAATTATTGACGCGCACTAATATTCGTGCTTTAAGAAGTTTGAGGCCCGGGACAGCCTTCAATGCTGAATGTTGATGCCTTGAAAATGTGTAAGTAAAGTCGAATGGACTGACTACTTGATGGGAGGTCGCTCATCAAATGGTCTGCATATCGCGTCATTCCTCGTTATGTTCGCATCGCGAAGGCTTTCCACTGGTTGAAATGCGATCAAGAATATTTCGGGTGCGGGGGATCGCAATAACGCCATTCAGCAGGTAGATAGTGACCACCGAGAATACCTTCGCTATCGGAGGAAAAAAAATGCTTCGCATTAAAAAAAAAATCACGCCATATCCACGAAGTGAATGATGATGAGTGGGCGAAGCTCGATCGTTTTCATCCATGGCAGAAAGAGAATGTGTGGTCTGGAACGCGCTTATACTTCATGGTCATCAGCGTCATCGTCATCGTTATCACGTGTAGTGGGTACATTCCACTATACTGGAACGCGCTTATACTTCATCGTTATCACGTGTAGTGGGTACATTCCACTATACTGCGTCATCGTCATCTTTATCACGTGGAGTGGGTACGTTCCACTATACGTGGGTATCTACCTACCTACCTACTACAACTACAGAGGAGGGACAGACCCACACCCTTAAGAGCTTCGCCCCTAAAAGAAAATTGCGCCGTGGTGCTGCTAGTGACATTCCGAATGTCGACCATGCTCCTATGCGTCGCGACGTGCACTTATGCGTACTGATGTGCGCCAATAACACTCTCCCCCTTCGTTCCACTATACGTGGCTACCTACCTACCTACTACAACTACAACTACTACTACTACAACTACAGAGGAGGGACAGACCCACACCCTAAGGAGCTTCGCCCCTAATACGTTGTTTTAATTCCATCATTAATGGTCGGTGCTCTGGTAGTCTGTGCTTCGCATGGTCGGTACGAAAGAAGGGGAATTCTCCAAAGGGCTTGTTCTCTGTATTATACGAAACTGATGTAACCGACAGACAATCAAGCCGAGGAAAGGGAGGGTGACGTTACTTGTGATTTTCTAACTGTATCGTAATGATTCTCACTCAAACTAAAGGGAACTAAAGTGGACGAAACATCACCCTTCCCGTCGGTGGGATTTCTACCCACAACCTTCGAATTACGCGTCCGATGCCCGACCATTTGAGCTACGATGCGTAGTTCTAAGGTTGTGGGTTCGGATCCCACCGACGGAAAGGGGGGATTTTTCGTCCACTTTAATTTCTTTTCAATTTAAGTGAGAATCATTGCACTACAGTTCAGAAAGCACAAATATAGTCCTCTAAGCTTTCCTCGGCTTGATTGCCTGTCGGTTTGATCAGTTGCGTACGATACGTGATCAGTAGTAGTATGTAGCCATTATAGTAGTAGCTCACGTCCGGTTCATTTGGCTGCACCAAAATAATTGAGAAAAGACTGAATGGTGACAGAGGCTTTTAAAAGACTGATATTATTGTTTAAGAAGCTTCCGACTTACTATTTTCGTTTGTCCCTTGCAGCAAGTGGCTTTGTGGCAGATGAAGAGCAGCACCTTAACTTGCTGAGGCCACACAGGTAAGTGCTCTCTGTTTGCACACAGCTAATTGTGTTTCAGCTCGTAATGCAGTTGTACAACGAAACCCTTTTCCAAGTTGGCTGTACATGTTGTCCTAGAGAGGACTTTTGTTCTATCACCCCGAGGTAATTCAAGGAAGCCGTTCAAGGTCATTACGTTCCAATCCTTTATTCTTGCTCAACGGTCAATATCATGCAAGAATGTAAGAGCGGGCTTGTTGGGGGTGATACATGGTGAAACTTGCAGAACAAAAAAAGAAAAAAGACATGGACAAAGCAAGTGACGACGGGACGAAAGCGCATCGTCCCGTCGTCACTTGCGCGGTCCGTGCGTGTTTTTTTTTCTTTTTTTTTCTTTTTTGTGCGCTACAAGTTTCACCATGGGTCAATATTACTTTACTTGTTGTGCCTCACACTGGCTGCTCGTAGCTGTGGTTCAACACGATTACAAATATTGGCATTGTAGCTCCTTGTGCGTATATAGTTGTGCAGTTGGGGTATAATTATACAATTGCCTCTAGTGCACGTGTGATACGCTATGATGGTTTTTGCAGGAACGGTCCACTTCCCCACCGTGTCGCAAGGGATATCACTGGATACATCCGTGGTGTCCGGTGGTCTCCTATCGGAGGCCGATCTGCTCGGGTAAGAACGTCGCCGATTCTGAGAGCTGTTAACGTCGTTCTTTCTGTGTTATTCATTTTTTTAACAATGAAAATAGACAATCGGTGGTAGCTTGAATGCCGGGCATACCAGGGAATAACGTAGATACGCACGCTACCGCAGCTTAGTTTATTTCTCGGTTTTCATGAGTACTGTTTAAGTGATTGATTGTCAAATTAATTTATTTATTGATGTGGTTCAATGTTTCATAGCTGCAGTTCAATATATCTAGGTGACGCGGTGGTTCGTGTCTGTTTCACCTTCGGGGAATAAGGATTCGGAGGACGAATTTATTTACTTATTTACGACTTTTATTCTTTTTATTTTTTTCAACATATGTACTTTTTTGTAAAGATATGCTACATACAGAGCTTTGAAATAATACGCTAAGGTAGGGACCACTGCTTTACGAAAGTAGAACTAAGACTGTAAGCGTGCAACTAAAACTATACTTGCTATTTTTGTACGTTTGCCAATGTATTAAAATTTCCACTCAAGAATGTTTTTTTAAACAAAACAGACACAGAAATATCCCTAGGCGACTGATTCTAGCTCTAATTATGCAAATGCCACTATTTAACACATGTGAAGATTTCGGTTGGGTTACGTTTCATAGATCCTGAAAAATATATACACAAACTTCCAAAAACTTGTTTTTTTTTTTAGAAAATCGCAGAGAAAACGTAGAGCTACACCACATTTCCTGTCAACGTGTCGAAGAAAAAGGACCAAAAATTATTTTTTAACCCCGAGTACCCAAATATGGCAAATTTTCTGAATGGTAAAGGAATTTCCTATCAGATGATTGCAAAATATCAAAATCGAATTTTTTGACCAAACAAAGTCTCACCCGACCTTAAAGAGACTGGCCGTGCGAACATAGACACAAGAAAGACACCTTCTTTTCCGCCTTTGTGCGCCTTGTCAGTTTGCGTTTGTGTCGTCTTGACTTGACTCTTGTGTCTGTGTTCGCATGTCCCGTCTTTTTAACATGAACAGGAGTCCACACCCAGTATTCAAAGCTACTCCTACTAGCGTCCGCATGATGATGTTTCAAAAGTAATGCCAAGCATGATCACTTAATTGCTGAACGAAGTGTTTTCGCGGAATTTCGATTCTTTTTTATTATTGAAATAGGAAAATAAATAAAGGAGTTGTTGTCACCATTGCTTGGTGGCGGCTACCCCTTTCCACTTGGCTGTTGCGATATAAAAAAAAGAAACAAAATATATATACATATATACAGTCCTACATCGGTAAGTTCGAAAATTCTCACTTAGGCAGAGCGAACACATAGTCGCGGTGCAAACTTTCAATACAGTCCCCTCAATACTCATCACAAATCTTTGTGTCCTCAAAAATACGTTGGAACTTGGGTTAGAGGTGACATACATGTTATCACTCGAATTCCCTGCCGCCTCCTGGAGACAAAGTCCTCGAAAGTAGCGCATCAATGTGTTTTAACTAACAACGTGCTTTGTACGCATTGATGCATATTTGCTGCTGTCGTCGTTTTCGGTGTTGCTGTTGTTCAGTAATCGGGCCGCTGACATGTTCTGGTGACCCCGTGACTACACGAGAGCCAATGGGATCGATTTAATGCGATTTTATAGGGTAGGATTGAGAACAAAATGGTCGATGGAGCATGTAGGACACATGTTGCTGTGTTTCTAGGTGCGCTGACCGTTAAACCGGTTCGTTGGAGCTAAAATGGAATTTACCATAAGAGGTCGTTAATTGGACGATCGTCATCTAATATTTCGCTGCATGGAATGTCAAGATGATATGAACACGCAGTTTTGGACAAACACAAGAACAAGGAAACACGTCTAATAGCTGAGGCTTGGCACATCAATAATGTAAACGCACGTGTGAGTCCCTTCGGTTAAATTGCATAAAGAAGAAACGAAATTGTTAAACAGTTATATCTCGCGTAGACATGCACCTATGCCTGATATACGGGTGTCGCTGCGATTCCTGAGCATGCGCAGATAAGTTTTGTGCCTTTCCACCTTATTTTCTGCCCCAGTGGGCCCTTGTACTTCACAGTTGGCGTTGCTGTTGTCTGGTTCTTTTTTTTATTGTGTCCGTTTGTGCACGCTTTACTTTCAGTCATGATGTATGATCACCGTTTCGCTCATCACCATCAACATAGACTACTATTTCAGTCGTACTAACCGGCTAAAGGAAGGGCTACCTGACTGAATTGTGTTGTTTCTGTCTTGCAGTCTCCTCTACCGGCGGTCAAGTCAGCGCGCAAGGCAGCCGCCCCGGTGACACTTCCAGCGCTCACCAAGAGAGCGCACAACGTCGGCTCGGGCCCCATCGTGCTCAAGAGCAAGAAGAAGATCTTCATCCCTAAGTTCACCTATGATGGCGCTGGTCCCGGTGAGTTGACACGATCTCATCTAATTTCAGCAAAACACATCCAGCGATGCATGGGACATTTATATGGTCATAAGATGCACAACGAAAACGCGTTGCACTCCAATTATGGGATCATTTGGTTTGTTTATTTTCTGGTTGTATGGAGTTATAAAAACGTCGTGCGTTATAAAGTAGCACATCTGGACACAAGAAGCGACTGGTATGCCCTTCTTGTGTCTGCACACCAGCTGATGCCTGCCGCTTCTGAGAATGCAAATCACATTCACGAACGAACTTTTCAATAGTTTCTGCTGACAAGTAAGTTTAAGTTTCTAAGCGGAAGGGAATTGCCACAGAAGACGCCTATAAATTGCGATGGTGTAAACGTTAGTGGACTCCGTCGGCCAAATAGAAGATTTTACGAACCACATCGCGTTGCTAATTCTGGTGACCGGGCGTTCGAATTTTGCGTGCTCGTTCATGCATGCAGCCAACTTGTACGTGAAAATTGTTTTAAGAATTGATCAGTTTCATTTATATGGTTCTACGACGTGTTAATGACGCACGTAATTCGAAAGACAAAGATAAACGTTTCGTAAATATATTTAGCCCGTCCTTGTAGCACAACTGGGCATGAATATAATCACATCCGCAAAATTGTATGCTTTTGCCGCATGCTTTTCCGTAATGGTTGGGTAGCTGTAGCGTAACTTAAAGGGGCCCTGCAACACTTTTTGAACATGCTCAGAAAACGCTGCTGAACGGTAGTCCAAGCTCTCGAGAACACGCGAGCCAAATATTATAGCGCAGCACGCGGGGGGATTCACAATAAATTCTCAAAGTCAGACAGAAATTGCTTTCTCTTCTCTCGACAAATGACGTTGCGTACCCAAAAATCACTCGTCACCGACGAGAGATTTTTTTGTATCAGCCATTGGCTGATTTGAGCATCGCGCGCTCGGTAGTTACAGAGGCCGCCGCGGGAGGCCGCGACTTGTCCACGCGTGCGCGCGCGATCGCAATGAAAATTCGCGTATTAGAACAAAAAAAAAGAAAGAGAAAAAGCGCTCAAGATCACGAGGCGCGCGTGACGTATTTTCTTTCCCCGTGCCATCCCTCCCTGCTTAGCTTCCAGCGCTTTCGACGGGACGAGAGAAGAGAGAATGCAATTGCAGCGTGCGAGAAATCTTTGTAACTCCACTCGTACTGGACGGATTCCAAAAATTTTTGCGGCAATGAATTCGTGAGGCAATAAGCTCTTTTAGTGAATCCATTCCATGGCTACTTGGAAAAGTGTTGCAGGGCCCCTTTAACATCAATCACTTCTCTTTCAGACGTGTACTTCTTGGTGGGCAAGGGAGCCACGGTCAGCCACAAGGGCGCCACCAAGATCCCGACTCCTACCGGAGAGTAAGTCTACCCACGGTTATAGACTAGTTACACAATCTAAAATTCGTTCAATGTGGAAGGTCACACCTTTGATGAACTCAAACTTTATGAAAGGGAAAACAGACAACCACCCGTTTGTAGTACGAAACCACAAGGAAATCCGTACGTATTTCTCAGAAAGAAAGGCTTCTTAATTGTTGAAAAATTCGTCCTGGTCCGGGGTTCGAAACCCGGGACCGATGCCTTCCCGGGGCGGTCGCTCTACCAGTTGAGCTGACCAGGAAGCTAGCAATTGGCAGCGCGAGGGTGAATTCATCGACAACTCGAAACACATGGACACAAGTAATGCGTCCATGTTTCTTTCTGGGAAATCCGAATGGATTTCCTTGTGGCTTCGTGCTACAAACGGATGGTTGTCTATTTTACCTTTCTTAACCCTTCCGCCACCTTGCGGGTTTCCAGAGAACTCATTTGCATAACTCAAACTTTATATACTTCAGCGAAGCTTCCGGTCCCCGAGAGACGGAAGATATAACGAGTCGTACCTTATACACAAGTTTAATGCACTCTAGCCAACAGGTATAAAAGACTGGAGGGGCGCTTTTGAGTGTATCCGATATAGCAGGTACAAAATGACAACCAATCATCTTTAGGACTCTTAACATGAACATTGTTAACAGTTCTGACCATATAATTCTCATGTTCAGTTCAGAGTTGCCAGTTTTGCTTATAATGAGCGGATTTGGGCTTCTTTTTCGACGAGTCGCTTGTAGAATTTCCGAGTCGCTTGTCGCGTCTTTTTGGGTTTATTTGCATTTTCCCAGCAAATAGTTATTTTAGTGATCACCACGTTCACAAATAGCGTGTTTTTCGATGACCTTGAGCGGTTGAGTGTTGAAGTCAAAAATACGTTGGGGGAAGAAAGAAGTAACATTAATCATCCCCTGGCAAACATGCATTCAACCGAATTGAAACTACTCTGGAGACAATGTTAAAAAGTAAATATTGCCATCAGGTCGCGGACTGCGCTTTCGTTCGTAGTCGCGCTTATTTTCGCTGCACAAGATAATTAAAGTGAGTTTTTCAACTCCCCTTCGTATTAGAGTGAGATTTTTTATTATAATTAAACAGTTTTCAAGAATGCGAAAATTGTCGCTTTTTTTTTGGGGGGGGGGGGTTCTTTTGTGATGATTATTTGCTTGTTAGCTAGGTAGCATCTGGCAACTCTGGTTCAGGTGTATGCCTTGATAAAATGCAATCACGTGATTGTCTTGACAACCAGCTGATATATGACTCAGCGCAAAACCCTCCCCCCCAATCTACCCCGTCCACGCGAACAAAACCCGTATACATACTCGGCACGAGTTACACGAGATCATCTGTATGGAGGTTTCAACAGCGAACTGTTCTAGCTCGGCGTAAAATGTGTGGCCGTGCCCGAAAACTGTCATCATCCTGAACGGGTATGTGCCACAGAATTTGGGCAACTCCCACTACTCACCGTTACGGCGTGACCTGTAATGACCCTATGAACGAGTACAGAGAGAGACAGAAAGAAAAATGCCCCCCACCTCCCCGAAGGGAATCGTGAGGAAATGCGAATGCGCCGACACCGACTTCTGCCATCGCCTTGAGAGGCGCCCAACCATCGAACGGTCGAGAGTGAGGCGCGAGCGGACGGGAGAGTGGGGCGCAGGGAGGAGAGAGAGCGAATGGCGAGAGAAGGAGCGGCGAAGCACTGCACCTACCCTCTCCTACACTCTCTCGCACCACATGCTCCGGTTGCTAGGGGCGAGGATAAGCGCGCGCGCCCGCAGCTGTTGCTATGGGAGAGGGAGTGAGAGCGGAGAGATAACACCTGCCGGCGCGCGGAGGCCGCCGCGGACAACGCCAACGCCGCACGACGCCGGATGCCTGACATAGCCCGACTAAGAAATGCATTCGCATTTAAAAAGAAAGAAACAACCGAACAGAGAGGCTGAAAGAAAGATATAAAGAGGAAGAAAAATTCTTGCCAAAAAAAAAAAAAAAGCTAACAAACATTCTTCACGCGGCTGGATTCAAACCCTCGTACCCGCGACCCGAAGGCGAGCGTCCTAACCACTCGGCTATCCAGGCACTTTTTTTTTCTTTATTGCAGTAATTTTCAACAGTACAAATTTTCTACAATTGTTTCATGTACAATAGTGATTCCATGCGAGGTACCCAATCGGGCACATCCTTTTGCATTTTTTGTAATTCAAGAAACGAAGTTAAGGACTCTCGAAAGTATGTGCTATCCAGGCACGCTAGCAGAACGTAGCAAAGCCGTGTATAGTGTAGTGTAGCAAGGGGGTGGGAAGCGGAAGTGAGTAGGAGAGATGTGATGGTGAGGAGGAGGGGAGAGAGTAAAGCGTAGCGCAGAAAAAATGACAAATAGAGCAACAGTGAGAAATGAATGCAGAAAGAAAATGAAAAAAAAAAGAGAGAGAGAACATCAGCGAAAGAGAGGGAAAGAAGTAGAGAGAGAAAGAAAAGATAGAAAGAAAGAGGAAGCAAGCATCGCGTCGTCTAGTGACCACTGACCAGATACCGCACCACCTGGCCAAGACGCTCATGCGCAGTAGCTAAGCCACGCCCACCGGCGGAGACATGTAGGCAGAGCAGCGTCAACGTGGCAATGACGGAAACGCGTTCGCCGGGGCCGACGCCCGCTTTCGGCGGGAGTCGGTGATATTTTTTTTTTAGTCCATAAACTGAGTTGCGAGCTGCGCTTGTTTGTTTGCCTTGCCGTCTGTTCTCGTTCGTTGTGGGCGAGCTGCAATTTGGAATGACATATCAGCCAGGCAGAAGTAACAATGCTTGCTATCTAAGACAAAGTATACGCAATCTATATCTATCTTGAGCTATTACCGTCACATTGGAGACATGTAAAGTTATCCTGTGCACTGCACATGTTTGAACTGAGCTAAGCGCGGGCTGTTGTATCTCTACTGCCAGTACTTTTCGTCATTGTTAACGTACGTGTTTCTATTTCTCTTCACTACAGAACTAAGATTAAGAAGGGCTACACGGGCCAGGACGTGACACTGACGCTTCCGGGAAGCCTGACGTTCAACGACGTCGACTGGTTCGCCGTTTACTGCATCACCTACGAAGAGAACTTCGGCGACGTGCGCATACCGAAGAACCTCAACCTGCCTGCCGCCTGAGGTGGAATTCGTGTTAAACGGATGCGTTCCCGAAACTCCGTTAGCTTTGTACACAGCTGGACATTCTGGCCTGCAGAAAAAGATGAGGCTGTCTTATTATGCACGTAAAGTGAATGTTATGTGTGGTGTGTCACACGACTTGAAAGTTAACAGTCATGCAAGTGAACGCGTGAGGCCTGTGCTTTAGTGACATAACCACTGGACAAGTGATAGCATGGATTCTGAAGATCTGGAAGACACATTGATAGGTTCTGAAGAGAGTCTCACCTTTTTCTTAAATTCGGCGCATGTGTAAGCTATCATGTCGAAAACACGTGCGCCACTGAGTGCTCGAAGTGGCAAAGATTTCCTGCTAAGCGTTATGATTAATTCTCTTTACACGCCTATACAGACAGGACGGAGTGAATGCAAAAAGAAGTCCTACTAAAGCTGGCTTTGCACGCCACAAATTGTGGTATGCCGGTCAGCCTCATATTTCGCCCTTTCATTTCAAATAAAGTGTTAACAGTGTGGTCATCTGCGTCAACAACATTTTTACGTCATTCGAAAGGTATTCTTGGGCCCGTTGAAGTCAGACTGCGTTTTTTTTTAGTGATCTTGCGGCACTCGCCCTAGCTACTCGCATTTATGGTCTTGATCAGAAATGATACAGCAAGACGGCATTTCACCAATAAATACATAAAACTCGACTGTTTCTGTACTGTGGTTATTCACCGCTTTTTCATACTCTATAGTTACACTAGCCGATGTCCGCCATAAGCGCATGTTGATGTTATTTGTCTCCTATCTTTTCGGCACATTGATGTGATACGAAATATGTTTTGTTTTTGGGAAAGATTTTATCCCAACCGAATTGAAACACGCGCGAATAACATATCCGTGTTTGGACAAAAGATCATGAGCACGGATTGTCGCTGCAGGCAACGTTTCTACAAGTTACAGCCTTGAAGAAGAAAACAAGTCCGTGACGCTGCTTCATGTGCTCACGAAGCTTTCGTGATGTGCTCACGAAGCTATCGTGAGCACATGAGCTCCATCTCCTCCTGAAGCTTCCATCTCCTCCAGAACTTCGGCCTTTGCTTAACGGCGGAGCTGTTTATGCTCACCGTAATATGTCCGTTGGAAGCAGAAATGATCATCATCATGATCCCGGCACGCGCTCTCTTCGTCGTCTTGTTTATCGTCGTCGACTTCGACATCTTCTGCTTCGCTCCTAAACATGTTCGCCGATTTCTCCGGCGTGTTATATAATAACTTTATGGGCGAGAGAACGAGTACAGAGAGAGAGAAAGAGAGGAAGAGAGAAATATATATAAAAAAAAGAAACAAAAATTCTTGTGAGCTTCTGCCAAACTGGTTTGCCGACATAACTATTGTCTCATGGTTATAAACGTACATAACTATCAGATATTATACCTATGATTTCGTGGGTGATTTGTGGTAAATTACAGTTACTAAGACTTCAACTCGTCGGCCGTGCGGTGTTTCAATATGTACCGGGTGCCACAATTAAGGCGTTATATGTCCAGACACGTTTTCCAATAAAGCGTACAGAGACCTGCATTAGTGTGCTATAGTTTTGTTCGACGCGCAGCAGGGAAGCTTTTCCGAAAAGGAAACACTGCATTTCACATTAACATTCGTGTATACACTATCGCCACCGAGTGAAAGCCTTGCGTCACAGTCGCTGGAGGTACTCGCTTGTGTCTGATTTATGCGCATAAGCAAGTGCTGTCGTATTCACACAGGCTGAGCCACGTTATTTACGCAAGGTTAACACCAAGCAGACATTCAAACACCCCGTGGCACATTTTTAAGTCGATTTTATTTCCTCGATCCAGTATTGGCTCAGCCCCTCGCCGGAGCTCCCTTCTTTCCACCCTGGCTCGTTTGCAGTGCCGCTGCGCCCTGGGCACCCAACACTTGCTGCATGCATCTCTGAAAGTGAAGCGAATGTCAAATTCAGCTTAAAGCAACTGAGAATCGTTCCAACTGGTGCTGGCAACCTCAAAATAAAAATCGCACGACTGAACTCGCCACCTTACCGCGCTAAACATATTTATTTGGGAGTACCCAGAGAAGGGTACCTAGAGAAGGATACTAGAGAAGCCCAATTCAATATACATATTTAGGGGATGCACCAGATCATCTAGATAGGCGGGGCATCCCGTATCATTCTTTTTACTCTCTGATTATGTAGCAATGCCACTGATTCTGTTGGGCCGAGTTTCACGGAACAGTCAATGCGAAAGGTAAGTCTTATCGAAGAACTTACTGTTCTGGCGTCGATCAAGCCCTTCGTCTGTCCCAAGTAGGCAGTGTATTGCTTGTATAACTGCATGTGTAATAAAGTAAACATTCTACATTCATTTAATTATTACGTAGTATGGGAGCAAAAGAAAAGAAAAAAGAGCTGGCAGAGTGAACATGCATTGGTTAGTTTGCGGGAAGAGTGTCTAAGAGAGACGAATACAAAGAAAAGGCACAGAAAAGCACTAAAACCTTGTCCTGTTCGGTATCCTACGCTTGTGGGAGGAGAAAGATTGATCGCACTCATAAGAAATGATGGTGGCTACAATTTGTGCTCCTCCATAATAACTATCCGAACCGTACTGAGCAACTTTTGAAGCTGATAATATGTCTGTCCACCAATCCGTCCATAGGTCCGTCCGTCTTCCATTCATCCATCCATCCATAAGTCCGTCCGTCCGTTTCTATCTATCTATCTATCTATCTATCTATCTATCTATCTATCTATCTATCTATCTATCTATCTATCTATCTATCTATCTATCTATCTATCTATCTATCTATCTATCTATCTATCTATCTATCTATCTATCTATCTATCTATCTATCTATCTATCTATCTATCTATCTATCTATCTATCTATCTATCTATCTATCTATCTATCTATCTATCTATCTATCTATCTATCTATCTATCTATTATCCCCTTACGTCTTGGTTCTCTGGCGGTCAGTTCCTCAGCTTGGTGTAGGCTATATTATTGACCGCTGTGTATGACAAACACGAACAGCAGGTCTTTACAAGATTAGCGAAACACGCATATTAAGTATGCTGGGATATAAACTACAAGGTGCCATTGTGATGCCGTGGTGCTCGTTTCATTACCTTGGTATGGTCCAGAATGTTTATATCATGATGAGAGTGCATGACAAAGATTAATGACGAGGCATGGACTCTAATCGCATGACATGCAAGCACAGGATTCTAAGAAATGGTATGTTGCAGGCGTCGCGAAGCCGTATATCTGTATAAATGCTTTAAAGACGTATGGTTGTGAATAACGTGTTATGGCAGGAAGACGAATAGGTCTTTTTCTTGTAACCTCGATTGGTAGTGCCGATTAGTGTGAGTTCGAGAAACCAACGAAAAAGTATAACTTAAATGACAGCTTTATTCGAACATAGCGTTTTTCTTTTTTTGTTGTTGTTTTTCAAAGGTCCCCCTTACACGACAAGAGCATTTAGATCAGTGAAGCGTGGGGCTTCAGTGACGTGCTGAAGACCCTGTAGACAAAGTACCAAAGCGCTACCTACGCTGCGTGAAGAAAGTGAAGTTACAGAAGAAAGGGCGTACAACCTACTCGAGGAAGCACTGCTATAGGTTAGATAACCAAAGGCACGCTAAATCTGGAGGCGACTCTAATCTTTCACCATGGCCTCCGAGATTGCGCGCCGGCAGGTTCTTCCGGCTCGCAATCTCGGAGGCCATGCTTTCACATAGGGGTCCGCTAGCGGCAGTCGGCCGTCGGCTCTCAATGCTCATGTACCCTGGTGTATTTCTTAGTGCCCAAGGGCAAGGAGACATCGGCTTTGTCACGCATTCGACGCTAGTGAGCCCACCACCTCGCTTCTTGTTCACTGTAGCACGGCAACCCCAGAAGCGCAAGCGGCGACGTTATCAGGCGAATGCCCACCGCAACCCCACCACTGAAGGGAGAGGCAGAAAAAGAGAGAGGGAAATGAAGATTGAAAGAGACTAACAAATGCGCGCGCACGAATGGCTGCCCAGTACACAGGGTGAAGGGGGGGAAAAAAATAATAGAGAGGAGGGCTAAGAAAAAAATAAGAGATGCAATCGAGAAAAAAATTACAGAATATCAAACAAATAATAATCAATCTAATTAAAGGTTCGATGTTGTTGGCTAACAGTTGTTAAATAGATCCAAATACAGAGTAAACAGTTAAAGTTAGTGGAATAACCTTCTGGTGTCGCGGGTCGCGGCTACTTATGTAACCTGCAACGAAAGAATGAGCGCTTCAGCCCATAATAAAAGCAAAATTAGACCAACAAACAGCCATTTTCTCATAATACTAACTAAAAGATCCACGATATGAAGCACGCACATATCAATTTTGCGTGAAAAAGGGCATCTAGCTCAATTGATCATTTGTAATTGCTTTAAGCTTGAATGGCTACACTAGAAAATGTTAGCTGCGCTTCATAAATGGGATCCCGTGACCACGAATATCTTCGCATCGCTCTGGTCCCTCCTCAAGTGTATTGCGCACTAATCTTTCGCCTTTTACTAAAGATTACCGTGGGGAGGGACTGTCTAATGAGCCTCTAGGCCAATTTTCTGGAAGGCCTCCCCGTTTGGGCGAGGCCTAATTACGAAGTCCAAAGAAAGAAACGCGAAAGGTCACTAGCATCTGCACTTTGCTTTCCTCGCGAATGCCGCGCTTCGGTGACGCATAGGCACCGTCCGCTGACCACAGGGAGCTGCGTTGCTCGCACTGCCCCGTCCCAAGTTCGCTGACAGTGGCCGCTCGGGGCACGCAGATAACAGACGCGCGCACGCGTCCCCTGTGTAGCCCGGCCACAATCCGCCCACTCATGCAGGGAGCGAGACGCGCGCGTCGCGTTCCATTTTGACCGACTCCGTCTCAATGTTGCTTTTAGATGCGAAGCAGCTTGGAGCAGAGCTCAATCCGGTGGTGTGCGGCCTGACCTCCCTTACGCACGCGCCCACTCTCCCCCCCCTCTCCTCGCGTGAGCGCGAGGAGGTGGGAGGAGGAGGTGGCGTGAGTGCTGCCTCCGCTGCTCCGCTTCGTTTCTCCTCTCCCGTTTCTCCCTCTCCGGCGCAGCTGTGCGCTCGTATATAATGCGGCGTGCGCTCGTATATAATGCGACACGCGCTCACTCCGTTGCCCTCTCCTTCGCAACGGCGCTATGGATGTCAACGTTGGCGCCAGTTGTAGCGGCATCGGTAACGTAAGCTGTGACATCAGCGTAAGCAGCACCGCTGATACACAACTCCACACACAAATCAAACATACACGGAAACATACAAATGGAAACACAAGTGAACTCCAGCGCTGCTTCGCATCCCCACATGTTTCCCTTTAGTGGGAGATGGTGTAATTTTTTCTCATCCGCTAGACTTTGCGTCCTGGCGCTGCAGTCAGATTGGCAAACTCGACTGCACGGTGCGTATACAAGGGAGGCGATATGGTTCTGTGTTATCGAATAGATTAAACATCCTATCTTGCATGAAATAATATATTCAGTGCTCTCTATAAAGCAGTCGTCCGACAGGAACGAAAGAGTGCCTGAGCATCGCGGTATTGCTCATATTCGTCGTCTTTGATGTGGCGGCTATTGTTCCGACGTTAGTGTCTTCTTTTCACTTGTTAAAGTGACGCGACGTACGCGTGGAGATGAGCAGTGGCAGAATGCTAACTCATAGTCCTGAGTGCGTTTAGTTCAGCTATAGAAACTGTTTTTGCCCTTGTAAAAGGAATAAAAGCAGGAGCAAGCACATTTTATATCAGCTGTACACACTATACTTCATTTGAAAAGTCAGGAGAAGTGTAGGTGCGAAAGATACATCTCACTGTTCATTTGAGACACTCCGAGTGCGCTCATTTTAGTCATTCCTTGCTTTCCCACATGACTCAGGACTGATGAATGGCCACAGGCAACAATTAAATCTTTTTTTTTTTCAGTTTTTTTTTTATGTTCAGGTTAAGCGTACCACAACATACAAACAACACAACAGGAATACGTCTTATGCACTTGTACAGCAGAGCCTCAATATACCGAACGTTTTTATAACTAAGATCGCGGCGTGATGAGCCTCTATTTTTCTGTTTTCGTTACTTCCGATTCTTTTGATCGAAATGCGCGTAATTCTTTGTCTGCATTTAAAGGACTACTTTTGTGTCGCAATTTCGATAGATCGGACTTTGGGCAAGCACGAAAACGAAATTCAGCAAATTTTGACAGATCTGATTTCTTTCAAATAATTAAGAGCCGTGTGCGCATGGCGAAACGGTGAGATAAATCTCGTCGTCAAGTTTAAACACTAGATATTCGTAGAAAACATCGAGAAAAATGACGCAAAGCACCTGTGCGATGCCGGAAGTATATTTGGTATACGCGATTACACGGTATGGCTGTACAGTGATACTTCTGTTTCATTTTGGAAAATGCCATGCACACGGTGAAGAAGCCTTCCTCAGAAGGTGGTATACACGATTGTTCGGAGTGAGGAAGGGGAATATTGAATTTCCTCTACTGCCGTTTTGAAAGCGACTGGCACGGGGAAAAAAATGAGGCGTGTATCATATGAGCCGGCCCAAGGCATGTTTTGTGTGCTAATGTTGCTTTTCTTCCCCAATGATATGTGATTCTGTGCAAACTTAGTGAGTAATCGTGTTCCTTTCTTCTTGTTTTTTCAGCGATTAGTGATCTATGTTAGCATCGCAGTTCCACTGTACCTATGTTCTCTTGTTTGTATGTCCCGCGGAAGTCATTTTGTTACCCAGTGCAGTTATAGTCACCTGAACTTCCGTTACTAGTATGCAATAAACTTCCCTGTGTTCCATTTGGATACATGCGTTTCTAATATCATTTGTGAAGAGCGCTTTAGATAACCCACCCGCCTTATCAAAAGCAACCATGTAATAATCACGCTGTTGACCGCAGTCGCGGTGCGCTGTCTTGCCGCGGCTCTTCTCGCGCATGTGCATCACCGTCGGCCCGCGAGAAGCAAGTGAGAATTCACACGTTTGCATTGTCCCGATTAACGGGCAACGGCGCCGGATTTTGCCATCGTTTCCGGTGAAAGCGTACATTTCTTGGTAGTCGACACAGCGTTGTGCGGAGCCGGTGAAATTTTTCAGTGGTGGCGTTAAATCCAATTAAACATTCGATAATCAAGCGAGATGCCTTGCTATCTGCAATACGGTGAAAAAATTTTCTGCGAGAAAAATGGTGATATGAATGCGCGACGCAAAACGCAGCAAAATGGAAAGGCTTCAGGAATGTGCGACTTCGTTAGCACTAGTGAAATTCATATGTTGAACATAAAGAAGCTCACTTACCGGATGTGCCGCTTCTTTCTTGCTGTAGCAGGCGTCGACCTTAAAAGAAAAAAGAACACAAAATAAACGTTAGGATAATTCTGCATGAGTTTTCCCTCCTTGTATTTAATTTCCCATCATCCCATGCAAGGTAGCCGTCCAGGCTTAAACGAGTTGACTCGTCTGCGATTCCCTTATCTTTGTCCCTCGCAAAGATAAAACAAGAAGGTGGAAGCAGAGATGTGCTGCATGAGGTTGCAGAGGTTTTAGTTTTTTTAGCGGGCAAGGGTATACGAGTGCGTTAGTGTTACGTCTATCACATCGAGGAAATAGAAGACTTAGTTGTTGGAAAGACTGAAGTGACGAGGGCTAATAAAGTTCTGATAAAGTTCTGGCCAAGTTATTATTTTATTCTTTTTGACCACCCCCCCTCGCAAGTATCTCCGCGATCGCACTTTATCAACTCATTCAGCGCCTGTTCTCCCCTCTTGTCCACGTCGTTATTATTGCGATGCACACTCGCGGCTGGTTTTCGCCGTCGGCGTCGGCGTCGGCGTCATTTGCTGTATATGTATATGTATATATATAACCGGCCCCGCCCGTCGTTCGTGAGCGTCAAAAGACGCGAGGGGGGGGGGGGTCCCTCGAGCGACCTTCGATTTTACGAGCGGGGGGCGCGCGCGTTATCTCCCCTTCTGGGCGGCCGACAACAAGCGGGGGGGGGGGGGGGGGCGACGTTCGATTTTACGAGCGCGGGCGCGGGCGGGCGCGCGCGTTATCTCCCCTTCTCGGCGGCCGACGGCGGGGGCTGGTGTACCCTTCTACGTGCTGCGCTCTCAACGCGAAGAGAATTCTCTTAAACAAGCGTTTTCTAGAGTTGCGTGAGATCGGATCCAAAAAGAGTTAGCTGCCAGCCTCACTTCGTATAACATTAGAATTTTTTGCTATCGCATTCATTGCTTCACCCTTGCGGTGAAACTGTGACTTTTTTTTAGCGAACTGTCATTTTTTAGGACCTTCAAATGGTTAGCAGTACTAGAGCGAAGAATGTTGCTCGCTTTATTTGTTGGCACGAAAGCGCCATTATAAATCCGTGAGAGAAGTGGTCGTCATTACGGCACCGGTGAGAGTCGCACGCTGTCTTACAATAAGGTAATAACGTGGGGGGACAGGGAAAAAAAGGCCCTTGCAAGCCATTGGCACCTTCCATAAATAATCTTATCCGAATAATTCTATTGAAACGATCTTTCTGTCAAATATTATTTACACCCAATGTAAGGTAGGGCTGTAAAAAAAAGAACTAAAAAAAAAAGACAAGTGTCCCAAGTAAAGAGCAAGTGCTGTGGCGCGACCAACATGCTAAGCGATTTTCTTGAAAAGTGTATTTTTATGAAACACTCTCTTTGCTTATCACACTCTTTCTGGAGATCACGTTTTTTATGAAAATCAGCTCACGTTCACCCGTGCGAAAAGGTGCACTGAAATCTCTCGCACGTACACCGTCGTCCTTTATGGAAGGGGATATGTGAGCGCGTGGCCTGCGCTCTGCGGCGCCTGCCTACAGCACCACCAACCGACGGCTGAAGAAAGCGCGTCTGCTCTTGGCGGCACCACCCGTTGTCAGACCGGAGCGGAAGTGTTGTCTAGCAGCGCTTGTCGAATGGTCATGACACGTTATTTTGTTTGCCAATAGATGACGCCAAAAGTGGACGAGCTCTCAACTCTCTTTGGCTGTCGGTTGATGACGCTGTAGGCAGCCGCCGCAGAGCGCAGGCCACGCGCTCACGCGTTCCCTTTCATAAAGGACGACAGTGTACATTTAGATGTGAAGCATCTTATGGCGAAGCTTAATCCGGTGGTGGTGGTGGTGGTGGTGGTGGTGGTGGTGGTGGTGTGCCGGCGTGACCCACCCTTACTGCGCATGCGCAAACCTTTCAAAAAAAATTAAAAATAAAAAACCTCCTCTCCCCCTCTCTCTCCTCTAGGCATCCCTCCCCGCGGCAACCACACCCTCACTGCGCATGCGCCTCCCCTCCTCTCTCCCCTACTACGCTCCCCCCTCTCTCCTCTAGGCATCCCTCCCCGGGCTCCCACTGCGCATGCGCGTCCCCCCCTCTCTCTCCTCTAATACGCTCCCCCCCTCTCTCCTCTAGGCATCCCTGCCCACAGGCGTCCACACCCCCACTGCGCATGCGCGTCGCCCCCCTCTCTCTCCTCTCCTACGCTATCCCCCCCTCTCTCGCCTCGCGACGCCGACGCAGGCAGCGTCTGCTAGCGAGTTTCTTGGTTGAAAAAACCGACTGCTCGCGCTGCACAACCGTTCATTGTCCATCCCGTATATATGGCAATGGATCTTGACCTCCAAGGTGGTGCCGGTGGGAGATTTCTCCTGTGCGTTGTTGAACAATAAAAATTCGCAGCGTGCGCGTTAACTAAAAGCCGACTGCGGGTCTCTGTGTCCAGTCGGAGTCTTCTGTCTCTCATTGCCCATTAGCAGCGATTGGCATGTTCCAGCAGGAAACACCGGTCCATCACTGCGTGCTTTGCGCCTCCTCAGTTTTCTCTCCTGCGCAACGCTGCGATAGCGCCAGCGTCAACGCCACCGCCAGTGTAAGCGTTAGCGCCCGCTGCTTCACATCTACACATGGTTCCCTTTAGCGGGAGATGGTGTAATTTTTTTGTTTGCCAATAGATGACGCCAAAAGTGGACGAGCTCTCAACTCTCTTTGGCTGTCGGTTGATGACGCTGTAGGCAGCCGCCGCAGAGCGCAGGCCACGCGCTCACGCGTTCCCTTTCATAAAGGACGACAGTGTACATTTAGATGTGAAGCATCTTATGGCGAAGCTTAATCCGGTGGTGGTGGTGGTGGTGGTGGTGTGCCGCGTGCCCACCCTTACTGCGCATGCGCAAACAGTTAAAAAAAATAAAAATAAAAAACCTCCTCTCCCCCTCTCTCTCCTCTAGGCATCCCTCCCCGCGGCAACCACACCCACACTGCGCATGCGCCTCCCTTCCTCTCTCCCCTCTTACACTGCCCCCCTCTCTCCATCCCTGCCCGCGGCGTCTAACTCCCCCCTGCGCATGCGCGTCCCCCCCTCTCTCTCCTCTCCTACGCTCCCCCCCCTCTCTCCTCTACGCATCCCTGCCCACGGCGTTCACACTCCCACTGCGCATGCGTGTCACCCCCCTCTCTCTCCTCTCCTACGCTCCTCCCTCTCTCGCCTCGCGACGCCGACGCAGGCAGCGTCTGCTAGCGAGTTTCTTGGTTGAAAAAACCGACTGCTCGCGCTGCACAACCGTTCACTGGCCATCCCGTATATATAGCAATGGATCTTGACCTCCAAGGTGGTGCCGGTGGGAGATTTCTCCTGTGCGTTGTTGAACAATAAAAATTCGCAGCGTGCGCGTTAACTAAAAGCGGAGTGCGGGTCTCTGTGTCCAGTCGGAGTCTTCTGTCTCTCATTGCCCATTAGCAGCGATTGGCATGTTCCAGTAGGAAACACTGCTCCATCACTGCCTGCTCTGCGCCTCCCCAGTTTTCTCTCCTGCGCGACGCTGCGATGAGCGCCAGCGTCAACGCCGCCGCCAGTGTAAGCGTTAGCGCCCACTGCTTCACATCTACACATGGTTCCCTTTAGCGGGAGATGGTGTAATTTTTTTCAGCTGTACAATGTATCCTAATCATGTGGACATATCGCTTATGTAGTAAACGCACATATGGAAATGCAATCATGTGTGTTTGTATTCTAAGCACCACAATGCAGTTCTCCACGTTCACCTGACGTATAGGCTCCCAAAGCATCGCTCAGTGGCGCTGCGACTCTGGACAGGCAGCGCCATCTCTGGCGGAAAAATAGAAACTGGGAATATGCGTTGCGCGTTTTCCTTTCTCTCCGCCGCGCTTCCGCTCGTTTCCGTGCACGTGCAGCGCTTTCGCGCTTTCGCGCTGCGCTTGCTGCGCCTCGCAAAAAAATAGAAACTGGGGGGAAGCGCCGCGCCTTTTCCCTTCTCTCCGCCGCGCTGCCGCTTGCTTCCGTGCGCGTGCAGAGCTCTCGCGCAGCGCTTCGCTATGTACCGCTTGAAAAAAGATCTCCCCGCTGGACAGGCACTTCGAAAAGCGAACGTAATCAAAGGAGAGAAGTTCGTTAATCACGGTTATCGATGTTCCACGTTGTCGTCTATGAAAAACATGTGATTGTTGTTTAGATGTGCATGCTGGCAGTGGCAAACGCGTACTGTAGTGAACGAACTTTCGCGGCGTGCAAAACAAAAAAAAGTGAAAGAAACAAAGACTACACGGCCGTGGCACTAAAAAGCCTGAGAAGGTTCGAGTCATGCCCTCCGTACCGCTGGAGCATCACCCGCTGACTTAGCCACAAGGCAGCTAGCTTAGCTTAGCTTTAACTGCTTGCGAAGCAAGTAGAACTGCTCGCCTCGTCTGTCTGTCTGTCTTTTTTTTTGCGCTTCTCGATTCGTGCTTGCACTCCCTTTTTTATGAGAATATCGACTTTACAGGTGTATAAGACCTGCTTCGCGAACGCGGCTCAGCGTGAGAGGTGTCGAATTTCAGGCGCGATGTGGTATCGGACGACGAGCTCGCGCAAAGCGCACCCGTAAACGCACACTCGAAGCAATGTGCGAGTGCGCGGTTCGCGTGAAAGAAAACCGCACAATCTCCGAAGATGGTAATAACAATTCCTGAATTAAGTGCCAGTTAGATTCAGCGGCTTAAATATATACCACCCTAACAAAGCGACAAAAACAGAACAAACCAGCAAAACGATGTGAAGTTAGCTGAAACTGCACAGGCGTTCGTTCCGGCGCGATGATGCAGCCTTGTGCGGAGTTCAGTTGAACGCAACCAACACCGCAACGCTAACCGCGGTATGAAGTTTGTGAGTGTGGAAGGAAGGAAGGAATACAAAAGGGAGAAGGCAGGGAGGTTAACCAGATAGCAGTCCGGTTGGCTACCCTACACTGGGGGGAAAAGGGAAAGGGGAGTAGAAAGATGAGAGAGACAGAGAGAAAGAAGCACAAGAAGAAAAAAAAGAGAAAATGATCAACAAATACGCTGACACTTCTGTGGCGTGGGCACTGCACAATAGTCACAGACGTTCACAAAGGCCCGTGGTCCTTAAGAAACTCAACAGCGCTTTAACTGCCTTGTTGGCCGACGAATGATGGGGACGGTGCTCCAGCAGCATCTGCACGGAGAGCGGCCGATCGTCCAGTCGTCGCATCACATCACAGAGCGTTCGTCTTTCAGAGGCAAATCGGGGGCAGCGGCATAATAGATGATCAATGTCTTCCTTGGTGCCGCAGACCTCGCATGTCGAACTGTCGGTCACTCCAATTAATGCCGTGTATGCTTTCGTATAGGCCACCCCCCAACCAAAGCCGACAAAGAAGTGAGGCTTCACGCCGACGAAGCCCGGCTGGAGGTCGGAGTTCCAGCGTTGGATTGATTTGGTGTAGCCGAGTGTGTCTTATGCTTGGCGTGTTCCACTCCGCCAAGCATAGTGTACGAGCCAGGCGACGAAGCTGCTTAGCAGCGTCTGTCCTAGAAAGAGGAATTGGAACGGTAGTCTCTTGCTCATGCGATGTACGAGCCGCGTTGTCTGCAGAAACATTGCCACTGATCCCGCAATGACCAGGTAGCCACTGAAAGTCAATCTCATGGCCTTTTTCTTTGACGCGGTGATGTATCCTGAGAATTTCGTATGTAAGCTGTTCGTGGCATCCGCGTCGGAGAGCTGACCGCACACACTGTAACGCCGGTTTTGAGTCGCAGAAAACAGCCCATTTGCACGGTCTCTCAGAATCGATGTACTCTAGGGCACAACGCAGAGCCGCAAGTTCTGCCGCCGTAGATGTTGTTACGTGAGATAGTTTGAGCCGTAGTGTTACTTCTCGTGCTGGTATCACCACCGCACCACCAGAACTGGACACAGTGGTCGACCCGTCGGTGTAGATGTGCACGTGGTTGTTGTAGGCTTCGTGCAAGAAAAATAGGCTCAGTTGCTTTAATGCTGGGGCAGGTAACGCTGATTTCTTCTGCAGTCCTGGAATTTCGAGACGTACTTGTGGAAGGTACAAGCACCACGGAGGAAAGTCCGGCTTCTCCGCAGGCGCATACCCTGTTGTAAACGATGCGCGATGGGCATAGACAGTTTTACTAAATGGCGTACGGGGCCTTTCAGCCGCGAGGCTTGCCAGGTGGTGGGAGGGGTTCCTGGCATATTGCCTGAGGTAGGTACGCATGGTCTCAACGGTAATGTGCGTCGTGATTGAATAATCCTGAGCAATTGCGATGGTTTCAGCGGTTGATGCACAGCGTGGTAAACCAAGGCATATCCTAAGAGCCTGGGCTTGGATGCTTTGGATCGTGCGCAGGTTCGTTTTGCAAGTATTGGATATTGCAGGAAGGCTGTATCGCAGGAACCCGATAAACAATACCCGGTACAGCTGTAACATAGAGTGTATAGACACTCCCCAAGTTTTTCCTGCAAGGAACTTGAACAAGTGACAGGTAGATGTCAGCCGCTTTCTCACGTTGTTGACGTGTGGGGTCCAAGACAGGTCTCTGTCGATTATAACACCCAAAAATCTGTGACTCCTGCTGTACGACACACATTGCCCGTTAATTGATACGCCATACACGGACATTGGCTTTCTGGTGAATGCCACGACTGCAGACTTTTCACTTGCGATCTCGAGTCCTTGATTACGCAGGTAGCGCGATGTCTCTGTGACTGCCTTCTGAAGTCGAGCGCGAAGTTGAAGCCGCGTCACAGCTGACGTCCATATACAGATGTCGTCAGCATAAATGGAGAGTCGTACGCTACTAGGCTGGTTGTCGACTAGTCTAATGAGGGTCAGATTGAACAAGGTCGGGCTTAGCACTCCACCTTGAGGGACTCCTCGGCTGCCGTAATGATCGGGTGTCGGGCCATTCTCTGTCTGCACGTGAAACGATCTCGTCTGCAAGTAGCTGTGAACCCACTTATAGATCTTGCCACCGAGTCCTACAGCTTCTAATGCGTCGAGGATGGCTTCGTGCGTGACATTATCGTAGGCCCCTTTGACGTCTAGAAACAGAGCAGTAGATAATCGTTTGCTGGCCTTCTGGTGTTGGACGTATGTCACCAAGTCAACTACATTGTCTATTGACGAGCGGCCACGTCTGAACCCGGCCATAGCATCTGGATAGATTTCATAGTGCTCTAAGTACCATTCCAGACGCGTTAAGATCATTCGTTCCATCACTTTTCCCACACAGCTAGCGAGCGCAATTGGTCGGTAGGAGGAAATGACCAACGGTGACTTGCCAGCTTTGAGGAGTGGAATCAGGCGACTTGATTTCCATTCTTGTGGAACCATACCGGTCTGCCAGGAGTCATTGTATAACAGCAGTAGTGCCTTCCGAGCTTGATCTCCCAGGTGACAGAGAGCACGATAGGTAATGCCGTCAGGTCCCGGCGCTGAAGAACGTCTACACAAAGCTAGCGCAGCGTTCAGTTCGTCTATAGAAAATGGACACTCCATGCGGGGATCACGTGAAGCTAGTGGGCAGTCGGGCGTTCCCATCCCCGTTCCTGCGGAATTTGGTTCGCCGGCAATCCTTCTACAGAAAGATTCTGCGACGTCGATCTCCGAACATTGTAGATGAAGTGCCAGAGATTTGAACGGGTAGCGCTGTCCAAAGGTTGTATGCAGACCGCGTACAGTCCTCCATATGAGCGACAAAGGCTTACGTGGATCGAGGGACTCACAAAAGGATACCCATCGGCGCGAAGCAAGCTTGTTCATGTGACGCTGTATTTTCTTCTGTGTGCGTCTGGCCAATCAGCGACAGCGACGACAGCGAGGTCTCACAAACACGAGGAGTCAAAACACAAAGTTGCTTCAACATACAACCGTAATTGGATGTAAAAATGCGAGACGGCGAGCAATCACTACTGCAGTCGTTGCATGCGCGCGCCGCGTTACGTACTGATTCAGGTAGTCGAAAGAATTGATTTCAAGCGAAGAATTGAGTCAGCGAAAACGGAAGGCGAGGCAGAGCTAGAACTTTATTCCTTTAACTGCGGTGATACACGCTTGTGGACTTTCTCTCTCGTACGACTTGTCCGGGAACTGATAGGCGGATCGCGTGCCTTGGTACTGTCTGCACTGCTGTGGAACACAGTAATACTTCGGACCACGCTTCCACTTTCGTGGGGTCGCTTCTACCATCGCGGAAATGCAGCTTCGCAAAGCAAGCCTCTCGGTTCAGCGTGCCAAGCTCACGGCACAACGTCTAAGCTCCCCGCACCGACCGAAGAACGCGTGCGCACGCGTGCCGCCGCTGTCGGCTGTCGCTGAAACAGGCGCGCCCTCCGCGGCGCTTATTCCCAGTTTCACCAGCGCTTCTCTCCAGAGCCGCAGCGCGGCGCTGTCCTCGCTCCGCAAACTTGAGCTTTGGTTCCCTATAGCTTTCCCGGGTATCTTCGAAAAGTTACAGCACTCGTGTACAAGTAAACGCACTCTCCTTACCGTCGCCTCCACCTTAGCTGCGTCAACGGTGGTGTAAACCTCGGAGGCGCACTGGGGGGCACTTGCGAGGAGCCTTGCCATTGTTGGTGCAGTACACGTCCACGACACCGCCGGCACCCGTGGGCTGCATTGCACGACAGCAGATACACATGATTCTTGCGACATTTATTTATTTATTTATTTATTTATTTTATTTATTTACAGAATACTGTCAACCCTCTTTGAGGGTTATTACAGGAGTGGAAAAGATACAGGCATTATACAAGCAAGGTAATGTAGTGGCAATACAAGAAGAGTACATAAGAATAAAACGCACACAAGAGTAATGACATTGTCTAGCAAGAGACGCCTACGTCGCTTACTTTCAGTCAGAGTAATTGAATTTGACCGATCTCTTCATCGACACTGATCGCGTGCATGGTGTACGGTGTCGATCTCTTCATCGACATCGACACCGTGCACGTGATGACAGTTTCGGCTCATCTGATATATAGATGTCGTGAGCAGATATGTGTCACAGCTGGAGATATCGCGCTGTGTACAAGTGGTGGCTTGCGTTGTGACCCCTCTGTATCGAAGTCCGAGGAGGGATACCTACGACTACGATTCTTTTACACAAACACTAAAAGATGGTTTTATTCCTTTTGTCCAATTTCAGTTCAGTTATTCGTTGAAGATTACCTGGTGGCTGACGCATCATAGCTCTGTTGTTCTTGGGTCTTAAAACTTGCTAAACTGACTACTGACTGACTGACTGACTGACTGACTGACTGACTGACTGACTGACTGACTCACTCACTCACCACTCACTCACTCACCACCACTCACCTCACTCACCACCACCACCACTCACTCACTCACTCACTCACTGACTGACTGACTGACTGACTGACTGACTGACTGACTCCACTCACTCACTCACTCACTCACTCACTCACTCACTCACCACCACCACCACTCACTCACTCACTCACTCACTCACTCACTCACTCACTCACTCACTGACTGACTGACTGACTGACTGACTGACTGACTGACTGACTCACCACTCACCACCACCACTCACCACTCACTCACTCACTCACCACTCACCACCACTCACCACCACCACCACTCACTCACTCACTCACTCACTATCCAGCAGGAAAAGATTGCAGAACCGTTGAAAGTATGCTATTGGGTCCACAGGACACATTTTCGGGCAGTGAAACAAAGCGGAGGTCGGAGGGAAACGATGAAGGGGGGATTTACTGTGGGGGGAGAAAGAAAAAATAGTGTGCATCACACTGCGCAAGGCGTGGCTGTGGTAATGGATATATATGTGTCCCCGCCCAGAGGACAGAGACGTACACACACGTGAAACTAAAGAGCCCGCTAATTCTTCTCACAGATACACAGCCTTTTCTGCTTTTTAGCATCTTATGCTCGGGGCTACGTCCGTCCGGCGTCCCCCGTCACGCGTCCCTCGTCCCGCGTCCCGCGTCGGGCCACTTTCATTAAGTAGGAAACCACCCATTATGCGAACCAGAACACTGTACTAATATGAAGGCCGTCAACCACTACTACAGTCATCAGAGTCATGGCCGAGAGCACAAGGAGGCTGCTTAGCAATGGCTAGGCATGTGGTGTCTGTCGCCCAGGTTGACCCCATTCCTTGATCTTGCTTGCATGTGTTTGGAGGGGGCTTAGTCCGTCCCTCCTTCCCGCGTCCGACACCACCACAGCGCATGCGCGTCCCCTCCCCCCCTCTCTCTCCTGCGCTCACCCCCCTTTCTCTCCTCTAGCAATCCTCTACTCCACGGAGCGGCCCCCCGCGACCCCCCACAGCGCATGCGCATCCCCTCCCCTATCCTCTCCTACGCTCACTCCCTTTCTCTACTCTAGGAATCATCTACTCTACGGAGCGGCTCCGGCGTCCCACATCCCCACAGCGCATGCGCGTCCTCTCTCCTCTAGGAATCCTCTACTCTACGGAGCGGCTCCGGCGTCCCACACAGCACATGCACGTCTCCTCTCCTCTATGAATCCTCTACGGAGCGGCGCACAACATACGTGGTGTGACAGCTGCATACTCCGCTGAGGGTTCCGCGGTATGAAAATGACATTCTCTCTCCTGTGCAGCGCCGCGATGAGCGCCCGGACCACTGCCGTGAATGAGAGCGGCGACGTTCCTCCCGCTCAAGCTGATTATCTCCCCGCTGCTTCGCATCCACACATGGTTCCCTTTAGCGGGAGATGGGGAATTTTTTTTCTTGTTACTTGCTTGGGTTTATTAATCCCACAGCGGCTGCAATGGCGTCGGCAGCTCGTCCGGCGGCCCATTTTCCGTGCATTGGGCGGGCTTTATTCCCGATTTGGTAAAAACGTTTTGTGTGGCGCACAAGAACAGAAAGCTAGACAGGGTAATGTCTACGAGGTCGTCAACATACTCTCCACACTGCCCATGGTGCTCAGCTAAAGCTACCCTGTACCACGTCACGTGGGAATGTTAGGCCATTACAGCCTTAGCACCAATGCAAAATCCCACAGCGGAGCGATGGGAAGAGCTGCTGGCCAGCGACAACCTGGAAGATCAGCTGAGTCTGATAGACCGGGCCCGCAGCGCGGCTGCTGCAAGCGGAGCCCTGGACTGAGGGCACCCCCCCACCGCAAGCCAAGAATCACCGACTACCCGGAGCTTCTCCGCAGAAATGTCTGGCAAATAAAAGTTTTCACCACCACCACCTTCGCACTGACACTTTTGTTTTTATTATAACTCTTGTGAAGTTGATTTCTTAATATTGCCTATTTACAAAATTAGGCCAAGTGTCGTTTACGCTGTCTTTTCCTTCCTATGTTCGTCCGATTGAATGCGCAACGATTCCCAAAACAGACATGCACCAAGTCGCCCAGCAAGAAGTTCTTAAATACAAGAAGTGGTCTGACTTGCTCTTAGCGACGCCGAAACAACGTTACTTTTGATCTGTCCAAGCTACGCGGCACTCACGTATTTTTAAGCTTCGGCAATTGTTACGTCGCACGCCCGATGTATTGAACGCGTCAAACTCTAACAGTAATAAGAACGAAATAAATAACGCCTTCAGGGCCACCGGTTTCCTACACCTTCCTGCGGTGGCACCCTCCTACAGTGGCAGCAATGTTCAGACGCCGCGACGACCGAGCTTGCCTTAACGCTCGTTGGCCATATATGTGATCGAAATGGGAACGTCGAGACAGTCTAGATGCCTTATCATCTCCACTTTCGATGCGAATTCACCTCCGCACTGAAACCAAGAAATCATTTACCCGTGCACCCGCTGGCTTGATGCCGCAACTCTCGGTGTATGACGGCCACAGCGAGATAGGCGGAAAAGTGCTGTGTCATACCATAAGGTGGTCGCGACAAGCAAGATAAGAAAGGCTGCGGTGGTTGTACGTACGTAGCCGCAGAACTAGGATATTACGAAGAGTGGCCGGGCACGGTGTCGTCACAGGCGGTGTGTCGAGCTTGATTTACACGCAACAGTATGGGCCGCCACTACGGTCGATACAGTTTCCTCGTACGATCGCACTGTACTGTAAGTTTACTTCTAAACTCGAAATTTCGATAGTTATGATCTAGCCTCGAAACCGAGAACATATGGTAAATGGGTTTGTAGGTTTAGAAATCAACTTTTTCAACCATCGCAAAGACCTTCGATATGCCGATCCTGCCTACGGCTGACGAAAATGTGGTTTTCCCCGAATTCACAGGAGTCGGAGAACGTGTTAGGGTAAGTGGCGGGAATTCGGTTTCATTTACAACATTTTAATACGTGACAGTTACGAAACATTGGAGTCGTTACGAAACATTGGAGTCTTCGCGTAGCACATGCTATTTGCAGAACTGCTTCTTTGTAAGCTCACGACTTCACCGATGCGTTCATGAAAAAAAATTGCAGCAGCCATTTCACTTTGTGAAGGCAGATGGCCAGCGAAGCTGTTTTGCAAAGACATGGAAGTGACTCGGAATTTAGAACCGTAGCCGATCACACAGCCTGCAATGAAATCCGAGATGTCTCTTCAGAGAGTCGCTTTTGAATTTAGCGAATGTTTCCTTGAATGTTTTCCATTTCAGCACCACGCGGCTTTTTTGCCATGACATGCGTGTTCTTGTCAGACTTGCCACATTGAGTAGTGAGGTATCCCAGATTTATGTGGCGTATACGTTGGTGTTTTCCGCCCGTGTGTTCCCTTGTTCATTTTTAGTGGACCAATGGGGAGTGTGGGGAACATGCCTGCTGTACGAGTGTTTGCACACGAACGGACAAGCTGACAAATCCCTAGCCATATAGAGGCTGCGCTCCAAAAAAAGTTGACGGTTTCGCCGTTCCCTGCGTAAGCACATACCAGTCGAAAGGCAGCGGTGCGCAATGACAAAGCGCGCTGTACTAGGGACCAAGACCGTCCGCGCACTTCAGTGGGCCAATGTAGTATATCGCTCCGACAAGAAAGCCCGAGAGAATGAATTTGTTATAACGGTGGATTCTTCTCGATGTGTTCGTCGACAGTGATACTGTGGTCACAGATAGCGTGTTAATCCTATGCTGAACACGACAGTGCGTCGAATTCAGAAAGCGTCGAGAATTGAAACTAAATTTTAGAATGCAAGAACACTGAAGCTGGCCATTGGCACGACTGGAGTTCCTAGCGTTTCAAGCCATGGGTGTATGAGGCGCATATGTGGCTGGGTGATACTGCCGATGTTGCCTTGATCATGAAAACATTGCCTGCGATTTTTTAAAAATTCCAATATTTCATATATAATAAACTATATCACTTACCCCGTCCACTATAGTGTCTTCCTCGCGTTCCGCACACGACAGGTACTGGAAAAGAAAAGCATGCAGGTAAAGTTGCACTCTGTATCGTCAGTATCATTTAACCATTGATAACGTGTAACAGTTAATAAAGCGATAAATTTTAGACCGATCTGCCATAACCGTTTCAGAAAATATGACAAAAGTTCTCGGAGGGACGCGTTTCCACATCCTAAACAGCACAACAGCGGAACTTCTCGGTCGCAGTGGCCCGCGGGTGTGTCGCGTGACGTGGGCGGAAACGTCCGGTATGAGATCGCTGGCAGAACGGCACGTCACCATTGACTCTGAATCTGGCAATAGTGATGACGACAAAAAAGTGAGAATTGCGAGACGGCAAGGTGTAGGTTGCTGCCCCCCCCCCCCCCCTGAAGTCACACGAGCCAGTCACTGGCACTGGCAAAAGTCATAGTTTGCTATAAATACAATTGAGCAAACTCTGGTGATAGCGTCTATGGGACCTGCAATGCATGACGCTTCAGCCACCATGGGAATTATGGGTAGTACATGAATTTGTCTAAACTTCGCTCTTTCGACTCGGTTTTGGCTCCGTGTGGCCTGCATCCGCTTTGTCGCAAGAAGTTCAGCAAACGTTCAGCAGTCCCACGTCACCACCTTGACCTTTTTAGGCTGACCAATTCAAATGGGGTCACAAAGTTCACAATGATTCATTCTTTTATCGGAAAGAAGCACCAAAGAACACAAATAAACAAAGCCACAAATGCGTGCGTTCGAAGCCACAAGCACGAAGATTAGGCAAGTTCGTGTGCTACCCATCATTTCCATGGTTGCTGAATGATCGCAGTGCCAGAGTTCCCTCTGGTAAATATTCTAGGTAACCCTATGGGCAAAATAGCGGTACTTGGGCAGCGCCAGCAAGAACGTTGCCGTTTCTTTCAAAATTTGGCGCTGGTGTGACGTCATACGTGACGTTCCCGCTCAAGGTCACGTGGCGATCGCACGTAACGGCGACGGGCAGTTGAACTCCTGCGCACTTCAGGGTAAAAAACACACGTCACAGTTATAGGTCGGCAAAAAAATATGAAGCTCATTCAGACTCACTGGAGAAATATATTTTGCGCTTAGGGCTCAATCGCCTTCAGACTCACCAAAATTTTCCTTAACCGGACTCACTTCGACTCAGATCCACTACAACTTTTCTCAACCGGGCTCGCTCGGACTCAAAATCACCAAAATGTCACTCACCCGGACTGCCTGAGACTCAGACTCACGGCTCAATCTGAGTGTGGTTTAGTCGACTCATGAGTGAGTTTGCCGACCTATGGTCACAGTTAGGAGTTTTTGAGAAAGCGCACGAGGTTGTTTTTACATAAAAATGCGATCATCAAGTGTTCCGAAAAAGCTTGTGAGCAGGAGGCTTCAGCACATCAGTACATGAAAAGAGGATTTCTTAATACTGATTCCCGGTACCATGTTTTCTATGCTGAAATAACCCGCTTAGAACAATTCTCCACGCCGCATTATCGGCTATAAGAACGAATAGTGACTGTTTCATGTCCGTAACCGACAGTTAATGTAACGCGAAGTCCTTTAAAATAAAGAAGAAAACTAGAAATTCAAGCTGCGGCACCTTCCACCCACCATCCCAACGTCCACCGGCGCGGTCATACAATACGATCTATGCTGTGGTCTTCTCGGTATTTCTGGCCATGAATGCCTCTCTTGTCGCTATTCACCTCTCTGTACATGAATAGACTACTCCGCACCAAGCCGAGGTAGTGTTGACCCGCGCCGTGACAGCAGCCCCTTCGGATTCACGATATCCTTCGCCGCATGGCGTTTCAGAACTGTGGCAAAACTGCCTTTTTAAATCCGCTGTGGCTCGTGACAGCGCTCGACTAGTGACAGCGCTCGTTCGAGCCTGCGATGTGGTCGACGCGGCAGAGATGTTGGTTTTAGTTACTGCAGTTTCTGATATGGAGTTTAATTTAAGCTAGAAGCCCGGAAAGTAAGACTTCGAAGGGTTTCAGCATCCGAGATATCAAACGTTCCTAAACATTGTCTATATGGGCCTTACGGTGGTGCCGTGAAAGCGTCCGAATTTTCAAGCATGCCCGAAAAATCTTCAGCTGTGTCCTCCTCATTGGCGTAAATCATGAGGGGGTCAGGGGGGGTCCGGACCCCGCTTGTGTTCAGGCTGAGGGGACCCGCCTTGCAAGTGTCCCCCCCTTGAGATTTAGCTACCCGACATCATATATTTGAATTAGGTGACAGATATGTATAGCGCATTCAACATTTTCTTTTAAAGGCTGCTTATCTTTAGCATGTACCTGTGTTAAATACCCCTCAACTGTGTGAGACTATAAATAAAAATCGCAAAAACCGTTCGACCTTTTCAAAGAAGACTGGATAGAACAATGAAATTACTCGAGCTCGGACCCCATGCTTGTTTTTTAAATTTTATTTCAAATCATGATTTAATTCTTACGTAAAGCAAAATACAACCAATACTTCAAAAACAAAATGGCCGCCATGGTCCGATATGTGTGCCCCCCTTGTGATTTTTCTGGATTTACGCCACTGGTCCTCCTTATTACTGATGTGTGTTAACATTTCCCATCGGATATCACAGTTTTCACACAACAGCCTGCCGTCCACTATTTTGCGTTTTTTTTTTTGCTTTCATTCAACCCGTTAATAACGATTATCCGTTATAACAACGTAAGGTACTCGTCTTTTGACAATGTAAGATTATAACAAGATAAGAAAACAATGCAAATTTACTGCTATGCCCGTGTCTCACTCCATAGCATCTTTCGTAAGCCAGCCATTACGCTTATTCACGGGGAAATGAAGCACAACTATATTTAGTAGGGGGTGGGGGGACAGAGGAAGCTCAAGCTCGCGCAAGCTGAATTTTCTCCCTCAAATACATGCAAAACATAAAAATTCGCTAAAAAGACAATATTGCCGATAAAGAAAAATGCTCCACATAAGATAAAAAGTTAAATGCCAAAATCTAGCAGGTCTCGGTAGCATGGTATTGTCATGGGTATGGAAAGGTTACTGTGGCACGTGCGCCGGAATGACACGGCATGGATGAAGACGATGACATTGTTGTTGTGGGGCTGAGTCTGAGCTTCCCTGTTGACCTGCATTCCTGTGGGCTGTGTGCAGAGTTTGCCCGACCAGCGCTAACCAGTGGCGTAGCCAAGCAGCTGGCACACCGGGCCCGTGTCCCCCCCCCCCGAAATTTTTGGTCGTCATGGACATACACAGCACAAAATAGCACTAGACTACAACTGCCTGCCCGGCCCCCCACTTCAAATCAAGGGGGTGCCCCCTCCCCCCAAAGAAAAAAAAAATTCTGCCTACGCCCCTGGTGCTAACTGAACAAATACTCCCCGTAACAGTGTTTATTTAGGCTGAAGCCATGGCAGACGCGATTGTCCAACTCTGACCTTGGCAACCAGCTAGCGCTCATCGACCAGATTTGATGTGCTGCTAATGCCAGCACATCAAATCTAACCCCCCCCCCTCCCCCGTATCATTAATTCGTTTTTGTTCTGTTCTACATTATTTGGATGCTCTTAGGGCAGGGGTCTCAAACTCAACTATGCCAGCGGGCCGCAGTCGCACAATTTAGTTCCGCAAGGGCCGGGAGCAAGGGGGGGGGGGAGGAGGGGGGGGATCAAGTTTGTACAAACTCAGCACACGTTGCCATTTGAACAAAAACCTCTTATATCTCGTATGCGGGTCATTTCTGAAGGATATTTGATGCCAGCATTACAACAACATGTCGATACCGATCTCCAATATGACTAAAACCTGGAGGCCGATTTTGAAATACAGAGCTGTTGTTCCACGATAATGTATCAACACAGGATACATTATCCTGCGATGTTGACCACAGAGGGTGCCTCACGAAAACAATGATCTCAGACCTGTAATGCCTGTGTAGCTCACGAACATACTTATTAAGACAATAAAAAATATAGAACGAACATGTGTGGGCCGCGGGCCGCAAGCGAGAGGTTCGCGGGCCGCATGCGGCCCGCGGGCCGCGTGTTTGAGACCCCTGTCTTAGGGTGTACCACTAAGTGCCACTTGCATAATTTTGGGCTTTTTATTGCCGAGTTACAAATTGCATACATAAAATTTAATCCAAGATATAAAATAATGAGTCATTTCATACATTTACTAGGTTCCTACTTCTTCCTTTCAAATGCGTCTCATAAATTAAAAAAAAGAAACGATGCAGAATGGTTATCAAGGAAAACACTTCTCATTGCTTGAAAAAAGAGCATCAAAGGCAAATTTTTATCTCAACCAACGCAGAAAATTATTGAAAAAAAAACAGTCTAGTGCTTTCACAACAGAGCCCTCTCATAGCATTAAGTGGAATTGGGCGGCTTATTCGAAATAATTGGATGTTCGACTCACGATTTCCAGGGCAGTTGCGTTGAGATGCAGGGCGTAGAGAAACTGCAGGTCACCTTTCAGGTTCGCGGGCAGCTTCTTCTGGGCTTCGAGTGCGCACTCCCGAATCATCGTCTGCCTGGCACGCACCCACTGGGAATACAATGACATCCGAAAACCAAGTGATGTATACTCTTCCGGCGAAAACCTTCGAAGGTAGGCGCCTCGGCTTTATTTATTCATCTATTTATTGGTTAAATTTGCCTCACAGGCTCCAACATCGGAGCGTTGTGTGAGGGGGGTTGGGATTACGTAGGTAGGGGTAATATCAGGAGCATGAGAACATGATTATACGGTGATACAAGGGTGAACCTGTCGGCTAGTGGGTTGAACATACTGTTGGGGAACAGCTCGAAAGACGAGGATAGAAAAAGACATGCAGACAACCACATGTAGCGCTGGCTGTAACTCAACTTACGCTTACCTGGTTGGGTGGTTGTATGCGTGCCTTTTTCTCTCCTCCTGTTCCGCGTTGTTGCCCTACGAAAAGCTTATTGACTGTTAGTACCGAACTCTGATAAGTACGAACATACTTATACAAAGTTAATAATACATTAGAAATTAGAAAAAAAAGACCATTACTTCGGCCCTAAAACTGGCGGAATTACCTATGTAAACTATGTGTTTAGGAAGATCATTCCAGGTATTCCTCACTTACGAACAAAAGGGCAGCACAGTGTGAATGGCGAGCCACGTAGGTTCGCGTAGCTTGTGGCGCATCCACTTGAATGTAACACTTTTGCCTTTAGTATTATTATGTGCGACGA